>CM060429.1:62874327-63100990 GCA_030545235.1 Helianthus tuberosus | reverse complement strand
AAAATACCAACAGCCGCTGGCAAAGCAAGGTGTAATATGACGCTTTATTTGTATTTTGTTATATTTTATTTATACACAAATGATTTATCTAAATTACTTTCTCGAGCCCGAGAAGCAATCCCGGGTGATAACCTAGTATATATATATATATATATATATATATATAGGGGATGGATCATGAGAAAACTAGTTTAAATGAGAAAACAAAAAAACTAACTAAAAAAGCCTAAAGAACATACCAATTTTTTTTTTTAAATTTTTATAAAAAAACATTGTAGGTTTTTATGCCTGAAAAAAATTTTCAAAAAAAAAAATAATTTTTTTTTGTTGTATTGCACATGTGCACTATTACGGATATAGTGCACATGTGTAGTACACATATAATCCACATGTGCAGTACAAAATTTTTTTTTTTAAATAATTTTTATATATAAGAACTAGCGATTTTTTTTATAAAAAATTGTAAAAAAAAAATTTTGGTATGTTTTTTAGCTTTTTTTTAGTTAGTTTTCTAGTTTTCTCATTTATTTGTATATATAGGGAGAGGATCATGAGAAAACTACAAATAAATGAGAAAACTAGAAAACTAACTAAAAAAGTCTAAAAAACATACCAATTTTTTTACAATTTTGTATAAAAAAATCGCTATTTTTTTATATAAAAAATTACAAAAAAAATAACTGCACTTGTGCATTATATGTGTACTACACATATGCTTAAAATTAGCTTTTGAGTTTAGTTTAGCTTTTAGGGTTAGGTTTTTTTGGAGGTTTAGGATTAGGTTTTTGGGTGTGGGGGGAGGGGGGTTTAGGTTTTTTTGGGGGCGGGGGTGGGGGGTTTAGGTTTTTTTTGGGTTTATGTTAGGGTTTAGTTTTAGGTTTTCCGGGGGGGGGGGGGGGGGGAGGGATTTGGGTTTTTGGGGGTGGGGTTGGGGCAGTTTAGGTTTTTGGGGGGTGTCGGTGGGGGGTGGGTTAAGTGGTTTAGGCTTTCCGTATTAGTGCACATGTGTGCAGTACAATTATTATTTTTCTTTTTGAAGTTTTTTTTTCAAATATAAAAAATAGCGATTTTTTATAAAAAAAATGTAAAAAATGGTATGTTTTTTAGTTAGTTTTTTGGTTTTCTCATTTAAACTAGTTTTATCATGATCTATCCCTTATATATATATATATAGGGATTTGGGTTTTTGGGGGTGGGGGTGGGGTTGGGGCAGTTTAGGTTTTTGGGGGGTGTCGGTGGGGGGTGGGTTAAGTGGTTTAGGCTTTCCGTATTAGTGCACATGTGTGCAGTACAATTATTATTTTTCTTTTTGAAGTTTTTTTTCAAATATAAAAAATAGCGATTTTTTATAAAAAAATGTAAAAAATGGTATGTTTTTTAGTTAGTTTTTTGGTTTTCTCATTTAAACTAGTTTTATCATGATCTATCCCTTATATATATATATATATATATATATATATATATAGGGAAAGGTTTAAACGAGAACGTTAAATATTGTGAGAACCGTGAGAACAAATGAAAAAACCGCAAGAACTTGGTCAAAAACAATTCAAATTCAAATTTTTTTTCTACACTTATAATTATTATTCGAATACAATGTTAGAAATTTAATTTACTCGTTTAAATTTATGTGAATTCATAAATAAAGAAAATTTACACATGCGTAGGTTTGCCATTTACACATGTGTAAATCTGTTATATTTACACATGTGTAAAAAATCTAAAAAGAGTGATTTTGAAAGGAGAAATCAATTATTTGATATTGTAAATTCATTTTTGTGATGTTGTATCTTAATTTTAATGAGGTTTGTATTAAAAAAATTGGTTTTGATTGGTTTTTTCATTTGTTCTCACGGTTCTTGCAATATAGGATAAGGATCGGTTATGAACCATCCTTAAAAAACACACAAATTTTTATTTTTTATTAAAATCGCTAAATTTCGTTGCTAAAAAAATTGAACAACAATTACTGCTGCACATGTGCATATATCGTTTTTTTTTTGTTAAAGTCGCGATTTAACTATAAAAACTTTTTTAGCATTTACTTGTGGGGTTTAGCTTTATGGTTTAGTTTTAGCATTTAGCTTGGGTGGGGGGTTAGATTTTTGGGGTGTGGGTGTGTAGGGGGTGGAGTTTAGGTTTTTGGTGGTGGATGGGTGGGGGGGGGGGGGGGAGTTGGGGTTTTTAGGTTTTTTTTGGTGAGGTATAGTTTTTTGTTTTTTATTTTATGGGAGTGGTGGGAAATTGTATAGGTGTTGTTAAGAAATATAAAGTATGCACATGTGCATCAATAACTGGTATTCAAGAAATATGCATATGTGCATCAGTAATTGTTTTTCAGATTAAAAAAAATTCAATTTTTATAAATAAAATGTTGCGGTTTTAATGAAAAATTTAAAAAAAGAGTTTGTGTGTTTTTTAAGAAGTTTGGTTGTCTTTACACTGGTTCTCACGGTTCTTGATGTGTGTAAAATGCAACATATAGATTACATAAAATGAGGCATAAAACTAACCCTTTTTAATACTAATTGTTGGACCGTTTTACAACCTCGAAACGTCAGTTAAGGCAGTTCATCTTTGAGTACGAAGGCGGAATCAACGTAAACAAAGTCATAACAGCTGGTTTCCTTTTAATCTTTCTTTTCTGATTGATTTTCGTGCTTTTACAATGTAATCTGATACAAATCTGGCAGCACTTCGTCTCACACACAATGACCATGTCTCCTTGAAATGACACACACATCATCTATATATAGACCCTATGATTTCGCTTGAACTTGTAACAGCCCATTTCAAGCGAAATCTCCTGTTTTGATTTCGCTTGAACCACACAAGAACACATTCAAGCGAAATCTTCAAGTTAAACATGTAAAAACCCTAATTTTTATCCTGTTGTGTGTTCATTCAACCTATCTAGACACAAGACTTGATTAAGATGTAATCAACAGACATTTAATGCACCAACAGACCCCCCCTTGGATGTTGATGAAGTCTTTGGCTTCAAGTCTTTGTCTTTATCATTCTTCAAACATTGTAAAAACTCTCTTCAATCTTTATCTTCAAACTTTAAACTTCAATCTTCCCTTTGACCATTGATCCAGACTCCCCCTTTCACAGACTCCCCCTCTCAATATGCTAGAATCTGAGATATCTGGTTCAAACTTTGACAATTAGCTTCCGTTGGGAATAATGAAGTCCAATCCTGTTACTCAACCAACAAACATTACAAACTATCTTTCCAACAATAACTCACAAACACAATCAGTTTTAACAATCCACTCAAGTATTCAGGTCCAAGTTAATGATCCTGATCACTAGATTAATCTACCAAGTCCAAATTAATGACCTTGATTGATCATTTGACGAATCAAACTGATTTAAAACAACAATTTCAAATATTTTATGAAAATAACAAGTATCAAGTTAATGAACTTGTTTTTGACTTTTCAAACAAATCAAACTTCATCAAAGATAAGCTCTCCTCATTCTTCAATCCAGAATCTCCTGCATCTGCTTCAAACGACTGAGAATTCAACAATCAACTCTCCACTTTGGTTTGTCAGAAAATAAAGCAGAAATAAAATCTTTTTGGATTTTATCAAAGTGTTCTAAACTAAGAAATGAAATACAGAAAACTTAAATTGCAGAAAGTAAACAAAGTAAACTATTTACAAACAAATTTTTGGTGAGCGTGTCAGGGAATCATATCAGCTTTTCAGACAAATTACAAGTACCGTTAAGCTTCATTTCATACTCAGACTTAAACAATTCACCTCGATTGTCAATATACTGATCCATCTTAAATTCCCACACAAATTTCAATTTACTCAGGATACGAATTAGATGAATTAAGAACTTAGCTCATTCATGTGTCCCACCTCTTGAATATACTCCCGTATCCAGAATCCCAATAATCAGTCTTACAGGTGAGTATACTGCAATGATAACTGTATATAAATTAGGTATGCGAGGGCCGAGGGATCTCAGGTCGATACTTTCGTATACGCAGAGAGATATCAGCTTCGACTTTACGGTATGTCCCCTTTAGAGGATCTTTTTGCTTACAACAGCAGCGACTATCAATTTTATTATTTCATCGCCATGCTGAGGGTTTAATGCTATGTTTCAAGCATTGCAGAAAGTATTATCCAAGGACTAGGTCAGAACTACCGTTCAGCAGAAGTCCCGGAATAATACCCCAGACATCATTGAGTATAAAGACCTAGTATATCAGATTATGAGACCTTTCAAACGAGATTTCAGGGGTTACCTATATATCCAAGTAGTGTTCCCCACGAATTTCACAAGTTTGAAATTTTAGGTTTATATCCCGAATAAATCTACTAAATGTGCGAAAACCTATCGACACATCATCAGTGAGACTGTTTAACTCATTTATACTTTACAAATCTTTAGCATACTGTAATCGTCTAGCCGATGTACTATCATTTTCCCTATATACACAAGCTCTTTTTTAGATTTTATCATGTTTTTGTATTTTTGCATTTTTTACTGTTTTTGTATTTTCTGAAAATATAAACTATATACAAATATCTACTCCCCCTAAATACCAAAACACGTAAAAAATCGACAAACCATTGCAGATTGTTTCTCGTCTTCATCCGCAACAGTACTTTCATCAACGCCCACAATACCATCCGACACCGAAAGAAGCTTCATACCGTTCAGTTTTAACAAATATTTAAACCGATTTTTATCAAAAGCTTTGGTATGTAAATCAGCTTTCTGTTCGTCAGTGTGGATTTTCTCAATTCGTATCAACTTTTTCTCAAAACAATCACGAATAAAGTGATGACGAATTTCTATGTGTTTAGTTTTAGCGTGATGTACTGGATTCTTTGTTATATTTATAGCGGCCTCATTATCAACAAAAAGAGATGTGTTAAGAAACTGCAAACCGTAGTCACGCATCTGTTGCTGTATCCACAGGATCTGAGAGCAGCAACTGCTAGCAGAAACATACTCCGCTTCACATGTAGATAACGCTACAGACGTTTGTTTCTTACACTGCCAGGTAACCAATCTAGGACCAAAGAACTGGCATCCTGCAGTTGTTGATTTTGAATTGACTTTGCAGCATCCGAAATCCGAATCGGAATACCCTTCGAGCGTAAAGTCGTCTTTTCTAGGATACCACAACCCCAATGAAGGAGTTCCTTTCAGGTAGCGCAATATCCTCTTCACAATGATCATATGCGATGCTCTCGGGTTAGATTGAAATCTTGCTGCGAGACACGTTGGGTACATGATATCAGGACGTGAAGCAGTTAGGTACATCAAAGAACCTATCATGGATCGGTAGAACGTTTCATCAGCCCTGTCTCCGGTGAGATCTGGGTGAATCCCATGATTTGTTGCAAGTGGGGTAGCAGCTGGAGTAGAACTTGACATCCCAAATTTCTCTAGAATATCCTGAACATACTTTGACTGATGAATGAAAATTCCCTCAGGTAGTTGTTCAACTTGTAAACCCAGAAAGAATTTCATCTCCCCCATTGATGACATTTCAAACTTTTGCTTCATCACTGATTCAAAATCTTTGCATAGATTTTCATTTGTCGACCCAAATATTATATCGTCCACATAAATCTGAACTATCAGAAGATGACCGTCGACCTTTTTAGTGAAGAGAGTGGCATCCACTTTTCCACGAATGAACTTGTTGGCTAGTAGGTGTTGAGACAAAGTCTCGTACCAAGCTCTCGGGGCCTGATGTAAACCATACAGCGCTTTGTCCAATAAGTAGACCTTATTTTTGTGGATTGGATCGGTGAAGCCCGGTGGCTGACCGACATAAACCTCCTCTTTAACCTTCCCATAAAGAAACGCCGATTTAACATCCAACTGATAAACTTTAAAGTTCTTCCAAGATGCAAATGCTAGGAAAATTCTGATTGCCTCTAGTCGTGCTACAGGAGCATAGACTTCGGTAAAATCAATCCCCTCCTGTTAACTAAATCCTTGAACAACGAGTCGAGCTTTATTCCTTACAACAACTCCTCTGTCGTCTCTCTTGCACTTAAATACCCATTTCGTATTGATTTTCCTATGACCATCCGGTAAATCAACTAACTTCCACACTCCTAATTTATCGAATTGACTAAGTTCCTCCTGCATTGCATTGACCCAAGAGTCTTCAGTAAGCGCCTCTTTGTAAGTTCTTGGCTCAACCTGCGAGATAAAACAACTCAATGAGAATTCAGTTTGCAAAGGAGCAACTTTTGTATAAAAACATGTAAGCCCTTTATCAATCTGTCTTCGAGTGCGAACTCCTGTCTGCAATTCTCCTATGATCAACTCCTCTGGATGATATGAAAAAGTTCGCGGCATCACTTCGCTTGAAACATCTACATTTCCCTCCAGATTAGTAACATTCTGCTCTGCATCTTGTTCACCAACTTGGTTTGTTTGACTTGAAATCTGAATTTGCTCCCCCTCAGAATCTGAATCACCATGATCAAATACTGGCATGTTCTCAGATTCTTGAATATCATTCTGTGCCGACTGATTATCATGAGCAACATCATTCTGTTGGACATCATCATGTTTACCAGCATTACTTGGACCTGCTTCATCGTCATTTGAAGTTTCCCATGGTCGCCTCGAATACTCAGCTGGGAACCTTTGCTGTGACTCGTATTCACGCAAAATATCCAACTCATCAAAGAAATCTTCATCATCCTCTGATTCTTCTCTCATGTCAAACGAATCCCACAGTTTTTCATAATGATAACGCCATGAATCACCAGGATTCTGTGACGGCATAGTATAACCTTGACATTCAATATTTGCAGCTTCAATAATCCGCTTCTCACTTGGAACGAAAACACGTCGCATCGGATTTGCATAACCAACAAATATTCCCTCAATGCACTTCGGACCAAACTTTCCATAAGGCTCTATAACAGTACAGGGTGACCCGAACGGTTCTAGATACTTCAAATTCGGTTTGCGATTATTGATTAGCTCAAAACATGTTTTGTTGAACTTCTTGACAGTGAGAACCCTGTTGAGCGTATAGCATGCGGCGGAAACAGCTTCAGCCCAAAAATTTATCGGTAACTTTGAATCTGCGAGCATAGTTCTAGCCGTCTCGATTAGTGTCCGGTTTTTGCGTTCTGTGACTCCATTCTGCTGCGGAGTGTACGGAGCACTAAACTCATGCAAAATACCTCTTTCATCACAAAATTCTTCCATCTTACTGTTCTTAAATTCAGTACCATTATCACTTCGAATTCTCTTGATACGCCTTTGGTATAAATTCTCAATCTTCCTAAACAGCCCCATCAAACTGTCAAATGTTTCATCTTTCGTCTTCAAGAAAGAAACCCATGAAAATCTGGAATAATCATCAGTAACGACCAAACAGTAGTAATCTCCTGTAATACTTTTGACATTCACCGGACCAAACAAATCCATGTGAAGTCTTTCCAGAGGTCTCGAAACTGAATTGACTTGCTTTGTAGGGTGTGACTTTTTCTTCTGCTTGCCTTTGATGCAGCTAATGCACTCCCCTTCCAGATGAAAACCTTTGATATTAACACCCAAAACCAAATCATTGAGCACCAAGTGATTCATCTTCCTTAGGTGAATATGCCCCATCTTGCGGTGCCACAATCTTGATTCTTTCTCAGTTGCTCTAGACACAAAACAATGTGCTTGACCAGTAGTTGTAGTTGCTACACTCATATCTAACACATATAAATCATTCACTCTAGGTGCCCGCATGATAATCCATTCTTCAGGAACAACAAAACCAGGTTTCAAAATTAAACATTCTTTATCAGTGAAGTGAGTAGTATACATATTGTCACAAATCTGCGAGATACTAAGCAAATTGTTCTCTAGCTCAGTGATGTAGTTAACTCTCTCAAACGTCACAATCCCATTGGATAACGTTCCTTCACCAACAATTCTACCACCTTCATGACCTGCAAATCCTACATAACCACCATTGATATTCCTCACATCATACAGCAATGCAGTTTTTCCTGTCATATGTCGAGATGCGCCACTATCCATGATCCATCTTGAAATGGCTCTTGGAAGATCCTGCACATACCACAAGTTGATTTCAAAACATTTCAATAAAGATGCCGATTCATGCTTTGGGATCAAGGAAGCTCTGGCAATTCAAACTGCTTAGTTGAACATGGTGTCCACCCAGGCCTCATCAGCCTTAGGTGTAACCTTGACCCTCGCAATTTGAATTTTGAATTTTTCAGCCTTCAAAGGTGGAAAATTTGCATCATAATCAACCGAAATTAATTCTTCAGCCCTTTTCACTTCAGAAGTTGAAATTTTCATTTCAGTTTTTGGTTTCCAAACTTGTTGAGATAAAGTAACCCTTTTATAAAACTTGTCACTTTTAGTTACCACTTTCTTTACGGGTTCATTTTTCATTTTGATGTTGTCATTTTTCTCATTCTTTTTCTTAACAATGATTGGTGCTTTACCCTTCACATCAACTTTCTTCTTTTGTCTGTCAACAACTTCAGTCTTAGGCTTGGAGTTGGTGCAATTTCTTGCAATGTGACCAACTTTGTTACATCTAAAACATGTACGAGTATCAACAACTCGACTTGTGCCTTCAGACTGAGGTTGTGAGGCCTTCTTCTCAAAGAACTCTTTATTTGATTTTGAAAAAATTTCATTTTTCTCATCAGAAAGTGAACTTGAACCGTTCACAAACACCTTATTTACTGCAAATCTTTTGTTTTGAAAACTCTTCTTCTGATAACTATTACCACCCCGATAACCACCCGACCAATTGTTTCGATTGTTATTATAAAAACGTGGTGGAACAACAGGCTTTTTGTAATAAGCTCTATCTTTCTCAAAATTCATTTGCCTTTTTGTTTGACTCAAACTGTTCACTTCTGACAACTCAACTTCAATCAATTTGAACACATTTGTCAACTTTTTCACATTAACATTCTCAATGGGAAACTCAGAATCCGAATACAACTTATCAGATCCAGCCATCTTGTACATCACAAGATCCGGTTCATCACTTAAGTTATTTTTGGATTTTGGTTTCTGAATGTACTTGTCCAAGAAACATCCATCTTCCTCAGTAGTGTCACTTTCCATTTTTAGAACATTTTCAACAACACCTTTTACAATATCATTTTGAACACTATCGTCATTGGAAGATGTGAACGTGACATCAATGTTCTCTGGAAGTTTAACTTCACTTTCTTCCTCAATTTCAACCAACCCAGACTGCTTTTTAGTGTAATTATCAAGAACAGGTGGTGGAACTTGATGAAACCCCACCCCAGTTCCATCACAATACACATCTTCGCCCGCTTTGTCTTTCCCAATGGGTTTGGGAATAATGTGTTGCAACACAAAGCTTGAGGAGCTGTAACTGTTAAGCTTCAACTGGATTCGCTCGTTTTCGATTACAGCCTCTAGAAACTTTAAGTTTCAATTTAGCGATTTCATCCAGTTGTTGGTTGATTGATTCTTCTTTGACTCTAAGCACTGCTTTTAGATGTTCATTCTCTTTAAAAGTTTTACCATTTCGATCATCACAATCTTTCATTGTGCTTTTTAATTTTTCAAACTTTTCAGAAATCTGACGGTTTTCAAGAATTAACTTTTCATTTTCTTGTTTAATTTTGTCATGATCAATTTTATCATTTTCAATTTGTCTAGTTAACTCTTTTATCCGATCAGTTGAAGCTTTAACCATTTTGTCACGATCAAGAATTTGATTCTCAACGCTTCTGACCTTTGCTGTCAGATCATCAACTTTCTTTCCGTTGAGATACGTGACTGTGCTACAAAATTTGCACTCTTTGTTGCAATTTTTGCAATCAGCATTACCATCAATTTTCTTACCTGACACATTTGTTGACACTTTTGAACTGACCTGGCTTTTTGACTCAGACACGGAGTTAGAGTCTACCTCAAGTGCCTTAGCAGCCAGCACTTTGTCAGCCATTTTTCCCAAGTTCTCAGCATTCAACTCCTGAGTTGTGTCAATAATTCCAGTATCAATCTTCTTTGATTTTTCCTGCTCTTCTTTCTCTTTTCTCTCTTTCTCTTCTTCTTTCATTTTCTCGGTTGGAGTTCCCCACCATTTGTGTTGCCAATACTCATCCTCATCTTTGTACTGCTGGATTATGGCTTCGATATCAAGCGTACTATCATCGATCGCAATATTTCCATACTCATCAAGATAACACTCTCTGTCTGGATCCCACCTATTTGCTCTCCTCGCTTCCAAAAAGATACGAGATATTCTAATTATTTTGTTTTCAGCAATCATTTTTCTGTATTGATATTTTTGTTCTTCAGTTCGATCATCTTTCCACGGAATAGGATCGTCATTTTTCGCCATGAATGCGTAACCAACCGCATCTTCTTCTGGTAGAACCTCTTGACTCCAATCATAACCCTCATCATCGTAAATCACTGCAAGAGCTCTAGATTTCTCTTTGTTGTCTTCAACCTGTTTCAATCTAGGCGGCTCGGATTTATTCTGATGATAAATTGCCTTCTTGTAGTAATCATCTCTGAAAGGGTTCTCCGACTCATCAGCATAAGCGTTTCTGCATTCTCGTTTGAAGTGACCTTTCTGCTTACACTTGAAGCATGTCACCTTGGACTTATCGAACCCCAGCTTGGTAGATGCACCACCAATTGTTTTCCTTCCGGTAATTTCCATGAAACGCTGTGCTCGACGGACAGCACTTGCCATAGCCCAACGAATATCGATCAGTTCCATTTCTTCCGGATCAATCTGATCATAATCTTCTTTCGTTAGATTGGTGTTGCCTATCTTCCCAGCTACTAGCCCTTCATACGATTCCAACACCGATGCTAGGAAGATCATCTGCTGCTTGGCCGACTCCTCATCAAAATTCTGAGCATTCTTCAAGTCTATTGCTATGTTACATTGAAAACGATTCTTTGCATCTGGATGATTTCCAGATGATGAAGATCCACTGTGATAACCACTGTGACTTCCACTGCTTTGATTGCTTTGACTTTCTTTGCCAGCTGTCGACACATTTTCAGCAGAAAACGCAGTCTTGGGAGAGGTTGCTTTTGGCATCATGCTCTTTGGATAATACAAATCCAAATTCTGCTGGTAAGATGAGTGATTGACTTTGTATGTCTTCTTCAACTCCAACTCGTGACTCTCAAGTTTCTCAATCAGCAAATCTAATGTCAACTTTTCTGGTTCTTTTATAGTATTCTTCAGCATCAGCGCATAATATCTCCAATCCATCTCATCAGGCAACGAATCGAACAATTTGTCGATAAGATCTTCTTCAGGAATATTGATATCATGTCTTACTAATTCCAGCTTCAGATGACCAAACCTTTCTATCATTTTACAAACTGACTCGTTCTTTAAACATCCAAACAGATCAAACTCTTTTCTAAGAAGTTTCTTTTTGTTTTTCACGATTTCAGTACTTCCTAAACATTTCTTTTCTAACTTTGCCCAAAGATTTTTTGCATTTGAATAATCGATCAATGAAATTATGTCTTCTCGAACGGATTGAAATAACAATGCCACACACTTTTGTTCAGCTACAAACGAATAAATCTCCTCAGCTGTTCTTAAAGTTTCACCATTTTTGTTTCCATTGGCATAACCGTTTTTCAGATTTTTCCAGCTAGGAAATGCGAATGCCATCAACCAGTCCTCAAACTTTCTTGACCACCGACTGTATTCCTCAATAGCCATTAGCTTTGGAGGTTTATTGAACGTTCCGAAGGCACTTTCCGATTCCCAAGCTTCCTTTTTCTTTTCTTTTGGCGGGTTATCATTATTGTTGCTTGTAGATGAATCGTCTCCTGAATTTCCAGCAAACGCGAACATGTCGCTGAACGGGTTCATGAAAATATCATCCATCGTGAATGTTCCTGCAAAATCAGCAAACACTTAGAAAATTTTTAGGTTTTGAAGAATCAGCAAGTTCAAGCGAAATTACTTGAAGTAAAATCACTTCAAGCGAAATCAATTCTATAAACTGTTCAAGCGAAATGGACAATCTGAAGCGAAATCTTCTATTTCGCTTGGACTTTCAAGTGAAATGGTCTGATACAAGTTCAATTAGTTCAAGCGAAATCCAACAATCTTATTTCGCTTGAACTTTTCAAGCGAAATCTAAGACCAGTTCTTTTACAAGCGAAATCAAACAGCCAAACTCAAGTTTCAAGCGAAATCTTCAATATATATCAAGCGAAATCAGCTGATGTCATCTTTTACGAACAGTTTTCAAGCGAAAAGTTAATTTTTTATATGAATTCGATCGATTTTAAGTCCAAATCTTTCAAGGATTAGTTATCACACTAATTCGCTTGTTATATGTCAAATTCAGGTCATTTTCACCGCTGAAATATGTTCAAATCAGAAAAGTATGAGAAGAAGTGAGTAGAGATAAGAAAATCCGGTAGAATCAAGCTGTAATGGTATGAACTCCTCGTCCTGAGCTCTGATACCACTTGTTGGACCGTTTTACAACCTCGAAACGTCAGTTAAGGCAGTTCATCTTTGAGTACGAAGGCGGAATCAACGTAAACAAAGTCATAACAGCTGGTTTCCTTTTAATCTTTCTTTTCTGATTGATTTTCGTGCTTTTACAATGTAATCTGATACAAATCCGGCAGCACTTTGTCTCACACACAATGACCAAGTCTCCTTGAAATGACACACACATCATCTATATATAGACCCTATGATTTCGCTTGAACTTGTAACAGCCCATTTCAAGCGAAATCTCCTGTTTTGATTTCGTTTGAACCACACAAGAACACATTCAAGCGAAATCTTCAAGTTAAACATGTAAAAACCCTAATTTTTATCCTGTTGTGTGTTCATTCAACCTATCTAGACACAAGACTTGATTAAGATGTAATCAACAGACATTTAATGCACCAACACTAATGTTGGAAAAAGTGTGCTTTTGTCTTCCTTTTGTATTTTCAGGACCAAATGAGCTTAAATGAACAAAAGGAACAAATATGCAGCAAAATCTAACATAAATACAAAGAAAAGGAATAAACGTGGCATGCCTGACCCCTCGACAACATCTTCCCAAGCAAAAACAAGAGGTCAGAAGGCTGACCACGGCCCCGTGCCCAGCGGAAATGGGGGCGTGGCCAGATGTCTGTAGAAAAGACAAAGTAATAGAAGCTTCTATTTGGTTTTGTATTAATGACTTTAATAACTAGTTTCTTATGTTGAAGGTGAAACTTCCTTATCATTTGTCCGTGGTGTCTTGGCGTTATTTTACTGTCTATATAAAATAAAAGATTTTCACAATTCATATCTCTATGGTCTATATAGAGATATGTTGGCTACCTGGTCAGGGGTTAAGGGAATGGTTTGGTAAGGTTCTTGCCTTGTTCAGTGTATAGATCCTGCAAGGACCTGGGTCAAGCTTACTAGGACCTCCTTTAATACCCACTGGTATTGGATGGCGGGGGTGCGAATGGCTTGATCCCCTCATATGTAAACTACTATTAATACATTAACCCGGCTACTTGTGATTGTATCCCTGCTGACTCAAACCAATTAGCCGAGGGTAACGTCGCCTTCAAAAGAGGGGCCTACTACTATAACTAAGATAATCTCTTAAAAAGTGCAAAAGTGCGGAAATCATCAAAAGCTACATTAAAGGCGAGTCGGATCCAAGTGATTCATCTTGTCTATCTGTTTTTTATTTTATTTTTATTTTTCAGCATTTTTAGTTTTTATTTTTCATGTTTAAAACATTTTCTAAAACTTTTGATTTGATTAGACGTTTATGATGAACCAGTACTAAAAGCTCGTGTTCTTGGACGACCTCGGTATCTTACCAACGCTATACAATGCTCACGATGGGTGCACTTGCCCATATGTGTGTTTAGTGTTAGTAGGATATCGTGTTTTATAAATTTAAAACTTGACTAATGTGTTAAAAAGGGCTTAAAATATTAATAAAAACATATAACGCTACACATATCAGTTCTCGTAATAAAGGGTGATTTCTAACGAATCCTTATATATATATATATATATATAGGGGAGTGTTTATTGGGGAACACTAAAAAAGTGGGGAACCGGGACACTCTTAAAAATTATACTTAACATGTCAAAATTAACTTTTAATTTTTTTTTTTCAGCGCTTTGTCTTATACATACATGTAGAAACATTTTAAAAAAAAATTTAAAAAATAAAAATATAAAAAATAGTTAAAAAATATATACCTCATAAAATTAACTTAACATGTTAAAAATCAT
Organism: Helianthus tuberosus; assembly: GCA_030545235.1. Classification (NCBI taxonomy): domain Eukaryota; kingdom Viridiplantae; phylum Streptophyta; class Magnoliopsida; order Asterales; family Asteraceae; genus Helianthus; species Helianthus tuberosus. The sequence goes on along the minus strand of CM060429.1, from coordinate 63,086,718 downwards.
TTTTTTAAAATCAACTTTTCTCCTTATAAAAATGAGTAGAAACTATTCGAAATAAAAAAAAACTTTTGTAAAAAAAAAGTTAGCCTTTTTTAACTGTTTTTTTTTTATTTTTAGTTTTTAGTTTTTTTATTAAAAATGTTTCTACAGGTATTTATAAGGAGTAGCGTCAAAAGAAATTTAAAAAAAATTGTTTTTTAACATGTTAAGTTAAATTTTTAAGAGTGCTCACTTTTTTAGAGTTCCCCTACGAACCTCAATATATATATATGTATGTATATATATATGTATGTATATATATATAGGAGACCGCTAAAATGAGAACCACCTCCAGTTGTAAGAACCGTGAGAACTACACCGTACGGGGCGAGGTGGACCAATTTTTTTTTTCAAAAACGTAGATGCATGTATTATAAACACATTTGTAAAAAAAAATTCAAAAAAAAAAATGTCGGGTGTGTAGTTTTGAGCACCCAAAGTTTGCGTTTACGGGACCCGTAAATTTTATTTAAAATTTACGGTACCCGTAAACACAAACTTGTGATGTTCAAAACTACAAACACGACATTTTTTTTTGAATTTTTTTACAAATGTGTTTATAATACAAGCATCTACGTTTATGAAAACAAATTTTGGTCCAATTCGCCCCGGATCAAAAAGTTCTCACGGTTCTTACAACTGGAGGTGGTTCTCATTTTAGCGGTCCCCTATATATATATATGGGAATGATAAATCAAAAACCCATCTTAGTTAAAGAAATCCAGAAAACTTCATCTCTACCATCCATCTCATTTGATCAATGGTGGATATTAAAAATGTATAAAAAGTTACTTTTACAGACTTTTAGACTTTTTCAAAAAAGTGTTAGACTGCGCGGAGTGGGGGGGGGGGGGGGGCTTGGGTTGGGGCTTTGAGTTACAAGTGGCAAGCTGGTGCTGTCACATGGATGATGCGGCGTGGCGGGGCTGCTGGCTGGGTGTGGGTTGGCCTAGCCAGCCATGTGTCATTTGTTATTTTTTTTATTTTTTAAACTATTTAAATTTTATTTTAACTAAAACATAATATTAAATATAATTTAAAAAAAAACTGCAAATAAAATTAAGAAAAAAATACATAAAAAAGAGAGTTAATTGTCCGGATAGTCCCTGTAGTTTGGCCTTTTTTCACCTTTAGTCTCTAACTTTCTAAAATTACCTCTATAGTCCCCAACTTTTCGTTTTTCGTTCCCGGATAGTCCCTGACACGGATGAGAGTTAGTTTTTGGTGTTAAGTGAGTGTGAAATTACCTAAATACCCTTTATATTAAAAACTAATAAATAAACATTTAAAGATAAATTTAAACTTAAGTGGGCCCACCTAAATCACCACCCACCTCTTCTTCATCCCAACACCACACTTGCAACCACCCACCTTCACCATCATCTCCAACCTCATCCTTCACTCTTCCACCACCGCCCTTTATCATGTTCCTGCATAATTTTCCGGCAAAAATCCGACAAAAGAAAGCTTCCAAATGCCAATAATTTTTCCGGCAAAAATCAATGATTAATCTTGGCATTATGTAGTTAAGGATGAGATATTGGATGCCACTTGTTATGAAAGGTGTGTTAATGTCAGAAAATGTTACAGATATTAGTAAAAATGTTACAGTAAAAAAGTGTGAAACGTGGTAATATTATGTCTATCCCTTAGGTTTTCAGAGTTTTTATAACACACATTGAATTTTTGCCTATAATTCATATATATATATATATATATATATATATATTAAATGTGAACAAGAATCGTTTCTTTGGATAGAAAAATCAAAGAAAAAAAATATGTAACTAATTTAATAAAAGTTATTTACACATGTTCACACAAGAGGACTAATCAATTATGGCCATCCCAAGTATTCCAAGTAACTATATTTGAAGTAGACAAACTCTTATGAGATAACATGAATGGGGAATCAAATTTAAAGTCATGTTTATTTAAATAAACAATCAGTGGTCATCTATGCGACAATAAATAAAGCCATTTACTTAATGCCACGAGTCAGTCTATTTTATGATTTTAAATTAGGTTAACAATGTCAGTTTTTCATGCTATCCAAAATAGTTTATATAATTGTAAATAATTAGTTAAACCGTGTATTTTAATAATGAGTTTTAGTATACACTAGTGGAATTCCCTATGTAATGCCGCAAAAAAAAATTAGTTTTGATTGGATCTGGTTCGATTCGTTTCGTTACAAAACTTATACGATACCAATACTTGTTACAGCTTAAAATATCAAACTTGAATAAACCTCGGTTTTCAATAAAATTTATATTGGAAGGCAGTGCGTATTCTTTTCTTTCGAAAGCAACATATTCGAGAGAAATCAAACTAAATCGGTTAAAATCGTATTGAAACATAGATTATATCCGGAACTTTATAAAATATTATCTTTGAAAAGTTACAAAGAGAAAAGTAACTGTATTGAAAAAACAATAAAAGAAATCAATTATATTTGACTCGTTCGATTTTGAGGATAAAACTTTTATTGAAAAGTAAATATTAATAAACACATCACAATGTTATATACGGAAATTCTTAAAGCTTATATTATTAAAAGAGTAAATTGCCATTTTAGTCCCTAAGGTTTAACAAAAAATGTCACTTTAGTCCAAATAGTTTTTTTCCTACCATTTTAGTCCAATTAGTTTTTCTTTCTACCGTTTTAGTCCCTGACTTTTGTCATTTTTTTGCCATTTTCATCCACCACCACCACCTCTGTGAGTACATATGTCTGCAGCCTACGTCCACGTGTCGTGTGTAGTTGTAATGTATTGAATTGTATAGATTAGTATGGAAATGGAATGGGTTTGTATGTTGAAAGCCCTTTCGCACGAAAGAGTCTTTTGTGCGAAAGGAGCCTCATGCCCTTTCGTGCGAGAGAACCCTCTCGTCCTAGGTAGTTTCGTGCGATAGGGCCTTGCCTATAAATATGAGGCTTGGGTTCTCATTTGAAAGACTTTTGGCTCTAGAGGGGAACTCTGTCAAAATTGTTTCTTGGCTTTGTACTTCAAATCTTTCAATAGAAACACGGTTTAATCAGTATATTCTTGTGTGTGTCAACATCATACATGGATTCCGCACATGATATGATGATTATCTGATTAACGAAGCATTCGGAGACCCGAAACGGTCCTCACAAGTGGTATCAGAGCTTGGAGGCCGGTTTCAGTGACAAAGAGCACAAGATTTCAACCGAATTGAGCAGATTTGAAGACGATTTCACATTGTTTCACATCATTTCACTTCTTTTTCTACGCATTCTGCTTACAACTTAAAATTGACCTCGAATTCAGGGACAAAATTTGCTGAAAATTGAACATGTTGTGCGAATTCACCTAATCAAACCCTTGAACAAATCAGACCTTAATTTGATCTAAATCAGTGAAAAATCTTGAAAAAATGTCAAAAAACGCAACTTGATTTTCGAGAGGAAGGAATCAATTAGGAACCCTTGACATGAGAGACATATCCTCTCGCACGAAACGAGCACCTTTCGCACGAAAGGGACTGAGATTTGTTGTTTGAAAATTACTTTCCGCACGAAAGGCCATACCTTTCGCGTGAAAGAGTTTGATTCCCATTTGTTTGTAAAAACTGAACCTTCCGCACAAGAGGCAATCCCTCTCGCACGAAAGGATATTGTTCCTTTTGTTTGAAAAATTTGTTTGACCGCTTGTTTGACTTTTCAGGAATTTTTCGCGTAACTCAAGGTGTTGATAATGGATTCATAGTTTTTTAACGCATTCGCAACTTCATCGACAACAATGATGGCCAAGAGATTGAACCTAGACAATGCGCTCGGAACGAATGTGAAACCACCAAAGCTACATAGTATGGAAGACTATAATGGGTGGCGTGAGCGTTTTTGTAACTGGGTTCAGGCCAACGCGATGGAATGTTGGTTTGCGATACTTGAGGAATATGCTCAACTAGCAAATGAACAAGGTGTTAAGAAGTCGATTATGAACTTCACTGATCAAGAAAAAGAAGCTTTCATCTGCGAAAAGAAAATGATCAACTTCTTTCAACAATCAATCAGAGACGACATTTTCTCATTGCTCCAACATGCGGGCACCGCGCACTCGATATGGATAGCATTGTAAAATAAATAGGAGGGCGGTAGAGAAATGATAAAGAGCAAGAAAGTATTGTTGAAAAAGGAGTTCGACATTTTTCAATGCTTGAAGGGTGAAACGCTAAAACAAATGATAGAGCGTTATTGTCACTTAATCATAGAGTTAAGAAGGTTTGGGATTGAAAAGGATCGAGAAGAGTTGGTGGATAAGCTCATAGATGCACTTCCGAATGAGAGTGATTGGTCTACATATGTGATGATCATTAAAAACAGTCTCGAGTACGAAACTATGAGTTTAAACATGTTAATCCAAAAACTTGAAAGTCACAAGCTAGAACAGAGAAAGTTGAGCAAGATGAACAACGCGAACATTCGGTAGGATGTGAACTTGTACTATCGAGGAAGCTTACCGTCGAATGTTCAATCTCCCAAAATTGAAACAACATTTAGTGCTGAAAACACATCTGGGTCACCACAAAGTAGTTTCTCTAGTAGTGGGTTTGGGTTTTCGAGTTCTGACACAAATCCGTCAACTCCGCACACTCAGTCATCCCATGCTTCAAACAATCACACAAACCAAACCAAAACAATTCCAACCCTCATTTCATTCAATGTAATATAGCAGTGAATCTCAACAATTCACAAGGCATGAATATGGATACTGCTAAATAGCAGATGATTTTTCTGGCGTCGATTTTGGAATCATACAAGAGTCTTGGTGCAGGTAAAATTGGAAACCTCAGCATGACTAAGGAAGATTACGACCAAATCGATCCGGAATAAATGGAATTGATCGACGTTCTGTGACATCTGTGACTTGTGTAATCATATTATAACATTGAACAATTAAAATATAAAAAAAAATGTGTTTTGATCCCAATATTTGTTTATTTATGTTTGAATTTTGCACATTTTGATTTTTGTTCGATTTCAAACTCTTAATTGCTTTCTGGAAAGTTATACGCAAACTGATGCGTAAACGTAATCAGTTTAACGCGACAAATACTCTGGGACAGTGACATAATCTTAACATACCTTATATAACCTTTACATAACTTAGAAGTGTGAAGGGACTAAAACTGTAATTTCTGAAAGTCAGCACCCATCCTCGCGTCGCGCGACACCCTGGTGGTGTCTCTGTCGTGCCGCGCAATGTGACACCTGTGTCACTTCAACCCTCAAACAAATACCAAACCAATGAAATATTGTATTTCATACTTGGGATTTGTATAAATATGTGTATCATTTGCACATATCAATTCTTGTTCGATTTCGGGCTCTAAATCGCTTTCTGGAGGGTTATACGCGCCCTGATGCGTAAATATAACCAGTTTAATGCAACAAACACTCAAGAACAGTGAAATAGGCTTAACATACCTTAAATAACCTTTACATAACTTAGAAATAAGTTTTAGAAGGTTTGGTATGCCGAAATCAAGTTTATTCGCTTACAGGGACTAAATTAGACAAACTGCGAAAGTATGTTGATTTGTACTGTGATGGACATTCCGGAACATGACCATAAGTTAAAAACATCCTAAATATCCTTTATATAGCTTAGAAATAGGCTTTGAGGGGTTCGGTGTGCTAAAATAAACTTTATGCTCATTCAGGGACTAAAAGCGTCAAAAAGTGCATAAGTTTGCATTTTCGCGCATAACTTACGTTCTGAATACACCCGGACATCCAAAAATTTATGTAAGCATTAAAATATTTTATTTTAGTGTTTGGCATAATAAAAATCCATTCGTCGCGCAATTTGGGACATTTTTCGCGTTCGTGCGCATTTCGTCGTAATTAAGCGAATATCACGATCGTACAACCAAACGAACCGACATCCGGCATATTTTTGAGCATGTTTCATGTCCACAATGTTTAGGAATCATTTTAGGGCCTTAAGGTTGGCTTAACGGGCCTTAAAAGTGTCGGAATGAAGCTTAAAACATAACAGGGACCAAAACTGTCATTTCTGCAAAGTTATTTGCTGATCAGACTGCCCAGGCGGGCCGCGTAGACTTCCTCAGTCTCTTACGTGGGCCGCGTGGCCCTCCTAGATATACAAAACCTGTTTAAACAGCTGTTTACAGCTGTTATACTCACAAAACCCACTTGCAAATGGTTTCCAGCAAACAACGAGCTTAATCTAGGGGCTCCCATGGTTTTGTAAAACAATGGGCCCATGTGTACAGCCTAGATCGAAGCACATTTCTCGACAAATGATTTTAATGGTTGTGCCATGCCTATATATACCCCTTGCTCTCATTTGCAAAAACCCACTTGATTTCTGAGATTTTCTTTAAGTTGAAGTATAAAACACTTCATACCTGAGAAATACTTGGAAAATCAATCTTGCGGGGACCTTCTGTAAGTATTCTTTCGTTCTTTTCATTCGTTTTTAGCGTTAAAGTCAAACCTTGTTTGACTTTCTGCATTAACCAGTTTATGGTCAATGCGAAGTTCGTTTGAACTTCAAAACGTGAGTGTAATCACGATGGTTATAGTCCCTAGCGACTATACCTACTGATTACCACGTTATCTAGGCTCAGTGACGAGTCGTAGTTTCGGCCAAAATGCGTATTCTTGCGTATTTTGTAACCAAACTACTTTTAGGTATCAAAACCGTTTGTTTTGGTACCAAACCTATTTTCTAACCTCGGTAAACATGTTTTAACATGTTTAGCTCGTCACTTTTAGAATTGTGCTTGTATAGGGTCGTAAGGTAAGCGATCTAAACAATCGCTTATACTTTCGAACCCGACCCATTTGGTCGATCTTTAGGATCCGACCAAACACATTAGGTGACCATAGTTATATAGGGAATAACCTTCCGAGGTTATACCTTATGGTCACGTCGTTTAAGTAGTTGTATGATAAGTAGTTATATGCCTTAGGAAAATTACCAAAATGCCCTTTTTGCGCCAAAATTCATTTTAAGCATATGTAACATAATTTTTGACATCTGATTAGGTAACTATATTAGACATGTTAAGGCATATTTTACTTGTCATAGGACTAGTTAAGCGGTCCGAACGCGTTTTACGCGAACGACGCGTTAAAGTAGCATAAGCTACCTAAACGGGTCGTAATGGGTCATAAGCACTTAGGTTAGGTTTCATTTTAGTATGTAGGCTTTGTTAAACCATATCATATGAGTCCCAATACTCATTTGGTTTACGAAACCTCATACTATCCAATCTCCTAATTTAGGTCCGGTTATGTATGTAGTTATCTATATAGGTGTCGTTTGATTTCCGTGATCCCTCTAGCTTTGCTTGGTTGTTGTTCAAGACTTCTAAGCACCCTCAAGTGAGTACATAGACCCCTCTTTTACTGTTTTCCAAACGTTTTGGGGTGAAACACATGTGCCTACTTGTTATTTTCATGCTTTCCATGTTTTCATATCATATACTTGCTATGTTCATTAGTACACTATTAGTACATGATTTCATTATGTTTTGCTATGTATGTTTACTTAACATGCTAGCCCATTGTTTTACATTACATTTCTTTTGCTATGTATGTTTACTTAACATGCTAGCACAGTGTTTTACATGACTTTTCTGCTTTGTATGTTAACTTAGCATACTTAGTACATTGTTTTACATTGCATCTCTGTTGCATATGTTCTCGTAACATATGGACACATTGTTTTATATCTCTACCTTGTATGTTCACTTAGCATACTAGGTACATTATTTTCATAAAACATGCTTACATTTGGTATGTCATTTGGTTTGTTTAACGGGTCTTTATTACATTCATTAACACCGATCATGCCGCTCGGTAGTAGGTAGTGGTTCCATAGGACTTGACAAATCCCGTTCCTAAAATCCTAGGTTTGTTTGGGTGGAAGGAATGACCGAATCCGAAAACATTTTCTTTTGATAACTTTTACTCTAAGGTTATCCTGCTGTCTCAAGGCTTGAATGTAGGCGTTTAACATTATCGCATAAATGGTTGTATCAGTAAAGCATGCATTATCTTACAAAACATAATTTTTGATTATATTTTATCAAATGCATTGTTTTGTACATTACTTTCTTATAGGGTTGAATAAATGCTTTTAATCAATAAATGCTTTTATTCACTCTATATAACATTTGTTTACACATTACATGATTTACATTTGATGGTTTTTACATAAACATATGACATTTGACTATACATAAACATTTTTACATTGATGGTTTGTTTTGGTAAGTGATTTAAATAACGGGGCGTGTGTAATAAGATAAAAGCATGGTGGATATGCCGCTGGTACTTCCTATATATAAGTGCTTTTATAGTATTACATATCGTAGCATTATTTAAACCATTTCAATATTTAACATATTACATTTTACACAAATGACATATTTTCACTAAACAATTGTTTTACAAAACAACTTATTTTATACAAACTCATTTTACTTGGTTATTCATTTAACCTTACATTACTCTTTTACATATCATCTACTTTATCATCGCTTTTCAAATGATTTATAAAACAAAACATTTTACAAGGATCATGACCGACTTTTGTTAAACAACCTTTTTCTAAACTTATAAGTCATGAATCCTATTTTCATAATACCTATGTATCTCACAGGCATTTTTATGCTGACGTACCTATTTTCACATGTGTTTCAGGATATGATGCATAGGATTTATCAAGATACACTTAGGCGGACTTGGGCCTTAGTGACAATAAAAGATGCAAGACTAGTTAATTATGTTATACTTCTTTGTTTGTTAAGACATTGTAACACTTTTAATCAATAAAACAAAATTTCAATTGTCTATGTGTTATGAAACAATGATTCTGTTACAACACTCCCCGACGATTCCGCCACATTTTGTTGTTTTACGTGGTCGGGGTGTGACACGCAACCCCTGTGTTTCGATAAAACAATGGTTTTCAGCTGCCAGCTTGTTTCCTACTTGTTCTTTGATGGTATTCTTTGTTTGGTGACCAAATTTAAGTGTTCTCCAAGAATATAAACAAGAACCACACATTTGTAGGGTCAAGATCATTCCTTGGAGGTTACACAATCCACTTGTCATCATCTTGTTAATCCAAGACAAGTATAAATAACATGCTTCTTCTCCTCATTCACTTGCTCATTCCTCATTTCTTCTCCCTTGAACTCTAAGTGGAGGCTACCATCTTTTGGAGGCCACCTACCTGAGTTTCTAGTTCATTTTTCCAGCCTTAGAACATTTTGTAAGTGTTCTTTCATGGCTAGTTATTTATTTTCAGCAATTAAAAGCTGAAAATCAAACAGTTTGACTACCGTTTGACTTTCGGTTTTGACCATGAATTGGTCAAATCAAAGTTCAATTGAAGTTTGCAACGTGACCATAATCACGATGGTTATAATCCCCAGCGATTATACCTACTGATTACCACGTTGACTAGTCGTAGTGACGAGTCAAAGTTTTGGTCAAAATGCGCGTTTATGTGCATTTTACGACGAAACGATTTTATGGTATCAAAACATTTTGTTTTGATACCAAAACAGTTTTCTAACTTAGTTAAACATATTTTAACATGTTTTACTCGTCACTACTAGTTTAGTGCTTATTTAGGGTTGTAAGTCAAGCGGTCTTAACAACCGCTTAGACTTTCGAACCCGACCTGTTTGGTCGATCATTAGGATCCGACCAAACATATTTTGTGACCATAGTTGTATAGGGAATAACCTACTGAGATTATACCTTATGGTCACTTAGGTTGGTTAGTTATTCGTTAAGTCGTTTATATGCCCATTAAAAATGACCAAAATGTCCTTTTTGAGCATAAATTCATTTTTAACATATGTAATTAAGTTTTTGACATCTAAACTGATTTAATAACATTTTTAAACATAATTGGGCATGTAATACTTAACATATGACATAAATAACCATCCGACCTTATATGTACGTAAACGACACGTTAAAAAGTAGCTTAAACTACCTTAACGAATTGAAACGGGTCAAAAGCACTTAGGATAACTTTCTAATCAGAATGTTAGGGCTATTAAGTCATGGCATATGAGTTCCTCATTTGATTTATAGAACTTCATTATATCCTATCCTCCGGTTTAGGATCCGATTATTAACATAGTTACCTATACTAGGTGCCGTTTGAATCCGTGATCCCTCGAGCATTAATTGGTCTTTATTTCAAGACTATTAAGCAATCTCAAGTGAGTACATAGTCCCCTCTTTTACCATTTTCAAATATTTTGGGGTGATACACATGTACCTACATTGTTACTTTCATGCTTTTCATGCTTTTATGACATATAGTTGCTATGTTTAGCTAGTACATATATAGTACATGATTTCAATTATGTTTTGCTATGTATGTTGACTGAGCATGCTAGCACATTGATTTCAAGGACACTTTTGCTGCATATGTTTACTCAGCATATGGGCACATTGATTTACATTACATTTCTGCTGCATATGTTTACTCAGCATATGAGCACATTGATTTCATGAACATTTCTACTTCGTATGTTTAGTTAGCATACTTAGTACATGGTTTTCACATAACATGCTTACATTGGTTATGACATTTGTTGTGTTTAACGGGACAAAAATACATTCATTAACATTGATCACGCCGCTCGGTAGTATGTAATGGTACCATAGGACTTGACAAATCCCGTTCCCAGCTTCCTAGGTTTGTTTGGAAGTAGGGAATGACAGAATCCGAAAACATTTTTGATAAACATTTAACTTGTTAAGGGTTTATCCGACAGTTTCAAGGCTTGAATGTATGCGATAAACATTACTGCATAAATGTTTGTATCCATAAAGCATTGGTTTTGCAAAACATAACTTTTGATTTAAACTTAGGTTTATTCAAAGACATTGTTTTCTACACTTTTACATATGGTTTGAGTAAATACTTTTTACTTGCCATACATAACATTTGATTATGCAAGGCATGGTTTACACTTGACATTGGACATTGTTTACACATAACATTTTGACAAGACACTATTTGATGGTTTATTAATAAGTGAGTTAAATAATGAGACGTGTGTAATATGATAAAAGCATGGTGGATACGCCGTTGGTACTTCCTATATATAAGTGCTTTTATGATATTACATATCATAGCGTTATCTAAACCACTTCGACAAAGATAAAGACATGACACAGTTTATACAAATGATATTTATTTCAAATGACATTGTTTTACGAACGACATGTTTTATACAATTCATTTCCACTTGGTTATTTATTTAACCAAACATCTTTCTTTTATATCATCTGATTTTCATATCGATTTTCATATGATTTTATAAAAGAAAACATTTTACAAGGTTCATGAATACTTTTCGTTAAATATTCATTTTAACTTTAAAGTCATGAATCCTTCATCAACAAAACCTATGTATCTCACATGCATTTTTATGTTGACGTACCTATTTTCACATGTGTCTCAACAGCTAATGTTTGAGGTTGATCGTGATACACTTAGGCGGACTTGGGCCTTAATGACTTAAAATGAAGCAAGACAAGTTTAATTTATGTTCTATTTTCGTTTAAATAAAGACAATGTAATCATTTACCTTAATAAAACCAAACTTTAAATACCATGTTTTGTGAAACAATAATTCTATTACGACACTCCCCGACGTTTCCGCCGCGGTTTGTTGTTTTACGCGGTCGGGGTGTGACAGAAGAGTTGGTATCAGAGCTCATGGTTATAGGGAATTAGGTTATTAGTAATGCTTTGACCTAGACTATAGCCTTTCTAGGACCCTAACACAAGTTATCTTGTGTTTAGAACTTAAAACAATACACATCACCTATCCTTAGGAGATTACCGAAACATGAACATAAATTTTCAAAACAACTTTTATCACACCCCAACCGATGGCGGAAACATCGGGGCGCGTCACTGAGCGAAACAGATTGTCCAAGAGAATCCATAACAACTAGTAAATTACCATATATTTAAGGTTCACGTCCCATACCATAAACATATAAAGTAAAAACAGTTATTACAGACATTGTTCTCAAAGACAAGTAAACAGTTCCGACAACTCAGATTTATTTAATGTGGGTACTAGACTCCCTAGCCTGATTTCCAGCGAAAAGTAGCAAGCATCCTAATCAACCTGTCACATACGTTAAAATAGGGTCAATACACAGAGTGTAAAGGTGAGCATACAAGTTTAATAGCATATAGTATAGCGAAATCGTTTTACGCATAACCAGCATGTAACACGTAGAAATGTGAAGTAAGTAAGCTATCAACAATGAAGTATGCAACCGACATGACTGGGAGTTGTAGAATGCGCAACACATTATAACAACTGTGACCATGTGAAGTAAAACCCTTAACAACCCCTGTCCACGACAGGTGCTGAGTCCAAACTATAGTACTATCGTTGCTAAGGTGTCAGGCAAACAAACACTTTGTAAACATAAAATACAAGCATTCATCGAGTCACGTATAACATGCGATAGCGGTTAGCGTTAAAAGTGTTTGCGTTGTGTGCTTGATGTGATTTGATATAGATAACGTATGTAACACCCAAAAGTGTTTAGTAAATAAACACTATCTTGGATTGAAGGGAGCGCTTGGAGGTTAGCCTGAATACAGAACGATAGCATAAGCGTTAACCAGCATATGACAGTGCGTCGAGTGAGATGATTGTTGGGATGGTAAACCGATCGGATGACCGTTCGGACGGATGGTCATCCGAACGGATGACCATTCGGTCGGCTGGTCATTCGATGGAATGAGTATGTTGTAAAATGTTTGAACTTTTGAAGTTTTCGTTGTAGTATAGTTCAAGGCATTCGATCGGATGGTCATCCGGCCGGATGGCCGTTCGATCGGATGGCTATTCGATTGAAAAGCTGATGTTCTTTGAAGTTTTGAAAATTTGTTTAAGTATTGAAGTTACAAATCACCTGGTCGAATAGTCATCCGATCGGATGGCTATTTGATCAAGCAACCTGTTTGTCTAAAAACATTGTACAAATTTGTAAAGTCAAAAGTTTTGCAGTTAAACGGAGATGGTATGATGACATGTCAAACAACGGAAATAACACCAAGTTTAGCTCAACCGGTTGGATGGGAATCACCCCGTTCGATCAGGCTCAACTGTTCAAAATGAAGTTTCATGTTCAACCCGTGGATCAGTCGTCTCTTCGATAGTAATCCGTTCTCGGACCGGTTCTCTACTGGAGACTATGTAGAGAGTCCGAACGAGTCCAGATTCTAACGGTTTTGAGTGAAATGTGAAAGATATTGAAGAAAAGTTTGAAACAGTTGAAAAATGTTTAGATTTGGTCGAAATCGGTGTAAAATCATGTAGAAATTTGTTAGACCCGAACCGTTTTTGCTGAGATGAGGTCACACTCCAGTGTTCATGAGAACCCGAGGTGACGTCACCCTAGAACAGCCCAAATCAGGTGATTTCACGGTGAAAAGTAGTGATTTGATGGGGAAAACGATGAGAAAGTGTGTAATGAGGATGGAAGTACAAGATTTAGGAAGAAAACTTACAAGAATCACGAGGAATCTAGAGAAAAGAGCATGAGAGTGCGTGGGTCAGATGGAGCTGTCACATCAATGAACAGTTGATGTGACAGGATGGGTATTTATAGGTAAGAGGGTGAAAGGTGGTGGAAGTTAAGTGGGTTCGGAGGCCAGTCGATCGGATGGCCATCCGATTGAATGGTCATTCGGTCGGATGATCATTCGATCGGTTAGTCGTTCGATCGGATGGCGCATACGAGTTAGTTTTCCCGCTTCCGTTTCATGCGTTAAGCATTGCGTTGCGTTTAAGCGAATTGCGAGTAAGCGATGCGATAGTATTACACATTAGTTACACAAATAACATAATCAACATATCAAAAGTAAAGTAAACTTGTGTTTTGAGTTGCGATGAGATTGCGATGCGATAGAGTTGCGATTGCGTTTGCGAATAACATTTCAAAGCATTTAAGGCACACGCAAGTAACACATAATAACATACACACATAGAACAATAACCATAACTGCGTTTCGAGTTTGCGATAGCGATGTAATATCGTTTAGAATAACATTGCGATAAAGTGCGTTTTAAATGCGTTAACTGTGTTTTGAATAAGCAATAATTAAGGAAGAAATAACATATCTGAAATAATATCTTAACTTTGACTTTGACTTTGACTTGTACTTTGACTTTCCTTTGACCTTTACCCGGAAAGTCGGGTTGTTAAAGCCTCCCCTACTTTAGGAAATTTCTTCCTGAAATTAAGGTGCATGCGTAACAAAGAGATGTGGATATTTAGCCTTAATATTACTCTCGAGTTCCCAGGTGAACTCGGTGCCGCGTTTGCCTTCCCAGCGAACCTTCACTATAGGAATGCGTAAGCGTCGGAGTTTCTTGGTCTCTCGGTCCATGATCTGTACTGGCTTTTCCACGAAGTGTAAGGTTTCGTCCACTTGTAAATACTCAAGAGGAACATGTAAATTCTGGTCGGCTAGACACGTTTTGAGGTTCGAAACGTGGAAAGTCGGATGTACATTGCTGAGTTCCTCCGGTAATTCAAGTCGGTAGGCCACATTGCCAATTCTTTCCAGAATCTTAAAGGGTCCAATGTATTGAGGCGCTAACTTTCCTTTCTTGCCGAATCGGACCACTCCCTTCCAAGGTGAAACATTTAGGAGTACGTGATCACCAACGTCAAATTCAAGGGGCTTGCGGCGTTTATCGACGTAACTCTTTTGATAACTCTGAGCTTTCAAAAGATTGTCTCATATCTGGAGGATTTTCTTAGTCGTTTCTTGCAATAACTCAGGACCGGTAATCTGCGCATCTCCGATCTCGTGCCATACAATAGGCGATTGACACTTTCTTCCATATAGTGCCTCAAATGGTGCCATTTGAATGCTAGAGTGATAACTGTTGTTGTACGAGAATTCGAATAAAGGTAAATGCGAATCCCAATTACCACCAAAATCTATAACGCACGAGCGAAGCATGTCTTCGAGGGTGAGAATCGTGCGCTCAGTCTGACCGTCGGTCTGGGGATGGAAAGTAGTACTAAGATTGAGAGTAGTACCGAGAGCGGATTGAAAAGTTTCCCAGAGGCGTGAAGTGAATCGACCATCGCGGTCAGAGATGATGTCACAAGGTGTCCCATGTCGATAAATGACTTCGTCGGTATAGATTCGTGCTAATCATTCAACCTTGTAGTCTTCCCGTATCGGCAGAAAGTGAGCAGATTTAGTAAGACGATCGATGATAACCCAAATGCTCTCGTGACCTGATGGCGTGCGAGGGAGTTTCGTAATGAAATCCATAGCTATACTCTCCCATTTCCACATAGGGATCTCGGGTTGTTCGAGTAAGCCAGAGGGTCGTTGATGTTCAGCCTTGACCTTGGAACAAGTTAGACATTTTGAAACATAGAGAGCGATTTCTTCATTCCAGGCCACCAATACCTAGCACACAGGTCCTGGTACATCTTGTCGGCACTGGGATGAATGGAATATCGAGATTTGTGAGCTTCATTTAATAGAGTCTCTCGGAGATTATTGCGATTGGGAATCCAAATCCGGTCGAGATAGTGAAAAATACCGTTAGGCTTATTCACTAATTGGTTTTCGGTTCCCAGAATTCGTTCTTCCTTCAGAGTGCGTTCGGCGAAACAAGTGTGTTGAGCGTCGCGAATAAGATCTTCTAGGTTGTGTTGGGCTTGAACATTGCGAACGTGATGTGCGTTAGGTGTGATATGTTTTTATGTATATTTTAAGCCCCTTTTAACACTTTAATCAAGTTTTAAAGTTATAAAACACGATATTTTACTAACACTAAACACACATATGGGTAAGTGCACCCATCGTGAGCGTAGTATAGCGTTGGTAAGATACCGAGGTCGTCCAAGGACACAAGAGCTTTTAATACCGGTTTATCCTCAACGTCTAATCTAATCAAAATTTTTAGAAAAAGGTTTTAAACATGAAAATAAAAACTAAGAATGCTGAAAAATAAAAATAAAAATAAAAATAAAAATAAAAATAAAAATAAAAATAAAAAACAGATAGACAAGATGAATCACTTGGATCCGACTCGCCTTTAGTGTAACCTTTGATGATTTCCGCACTTTTGCACTTTTTAAGAGACTATCTTAGTTATAGTAGTAGGCCCCTCTTTTGAAGGTGACGTTACCATCAACCCGGTAGTTTGAGTCAACAAGGATACAATCCTAAAGGGTCAGAATATTGAAAGATAATTAATTAAGTTATTAATGCGTAATGTGGTAGGCCCCTCTTTTGAAGGTGACGTTACCCTCGGCTAAGTGGTTTGAGTTAGCAGGGATACAATCCCAAGTAGCCGGGTTAATGTATTAATAGTAGTTTACATATGAGGGGATCAAGCCATTCGCACCCCCGCCATCCAATACCAGTGGGTATTGAAGGAGGTCCTAGTAAGCTTGACACAGGTCCTTGCAGGATCTATACACTGAACAAGGCAAAAACCTTACCAAACCATTCCCTTAACCCTCGACCAGGTAGCCAACATATCTCTATATAGACCGTAGAGATATGAATGGTGTAAATCTTTTATTTTATATAGACAGTAAAATAACGCCAAGACACCACAGACAAATGATAAGGAAGTTTCACCTTCAACATAAGAAACTAGTTGTGATGTAAGAGACTTAGGCAAACATGGCCTTTGATTGTCAAGAACTCTTACTATCAATCTTGGATCCCGAGACTACTACACACACTCTATGATGGATGATGGATGATGGTGGTGGTGGATGTGGGTGTTGTGATGGTGGTGGAGTGTGGGTGAAGTGGGAGAGAGGTGGTTTGCCAAGGGATGCCTTTGAAGTGAACCAAGCACCTCTATTTATAGCCTGCACAGAAGCCCGGACACGGCCCCGTGTCCACTGGGCACGGCCCGTGTCCATCCACTTTCTCTTTCTTCATTAATTGCAATTTGTCTGCATTTGCTCCACACGCCCCCGTGTCCGCTGGGCACGGCCCCGTGTGCAGAAGCGTATCTGTACTATCAAGATTTGCTTGGATTCTGCGAATCTTAGCGTTGACCACGACCCATGTTGAGCTGGGCACGCCCCCGTGTCGGGAGTAGAAGCTTCTATAGCTTTGTCCTTTCTGCAGACCCCTGGCCACGCCCCTTTGTTCCTTTTCTTGGGAAGATGCTGTCGAGGGGTTGGGCATGCCACATTTGTTCCTTTTCTTGTATTTATGTTAGATTTTGCTGCATATTTGTTCCTTATGTTCATTTATGCTCATTTAATCCTGAAAATACAAAAGGAAGACAAAAGCACACTTTTCAACATTAGTACTAAAAAAAGGGTTAGTATTATGCCTCATTTGATGTAATTTATATGTTGCATTTTACACACATCAAATACCCCCACATTTGAATCTTTGCTTGTCCTCAAGCAAAACTCTTTATAATGTGGCTTACACTCCCAAATGGAATGGGTAGAAGAGAAATTTTGGGCTTGTCTTGAGTGTTGGGAATCCAAGATCTTTATTAGGCTTTATTTTTATGTTATTTACAATCCTATTCGTTATGATTTATTTAGAACGTTTCATAAGAGAAATTACTTATTTGGGCATAACATGCCTCTTTAAAATTCCATTTATATACAAGTTCACATAACTCACGGAAGATCACTCAACACTCGGCCGAAGATGTATTTATGTGAAACACTCGAGACCGGCATGGAACTTATTTCTACCATATGCTTGCCAAGCAATCAATCCTCCTCCTTTTTAACTATACACCTTTGTAAATATCAAGAGGACTTGGGGGGAAGGGTTAGGCTTGGGTTAAAAGTAGGTGGTTTTGGGTTAGTGGCGTCGGTCGTCGTAAAACTTTTTATTTTTGTGACTTTTATTCAAATAAAGCACTTTCAAATAAAGTTTCTTTTGAGGAACTTGTTTGTTTATTGCTATTCTTCATTTTTTTTATAAGGAGCGTCACATGAAAATCAAGCTTTTTACTAAAATAAAGGGTTTTTTTAAAAAATAAAAAGGGTTTTTGTGGGTAAAGGGTGTTTGTTTTGTGGGTTTAGAAACGAAAGGGTTTAGGCTCAAAGGGGTTAACTAGGGGGATTTTTGGTAGGTTAAAAGAAAAAGAAAAATAATGGTATTGAAAAGAAAAATGGTTAGTCCTAATGCCTCCGTCATTTACTTACTTGGGTTTAAGTTGGTAAGGACTGGGAATGTATCGTCATGGCAAGTTCTAGATTTGTAAGAATCAAGCGGCTATTCACACAAGAAACGAAAAATGAGCATTTAGTTTAAAGATGTTTATTTGTATGCTCAATAAAGGCTCAAAACTCACTTTTTGTGGGAATGAGTTTATAATGTGATCAAGTATATATAATCAAATTTTAACTAGATTTGTCATGCCTTTTCATAATTTTCTTATGTTGATTCTTTTTATCACGACGCTGTCGGTTGTAAATTTGTAAAAATATAACCTTTTTAGAACTTGTTATTTCCAATTTAAACCAAGACAAGTAAAAAAAATGAAAAGTTTTTGAAAAATGGGATGATTAGCGGTTCCAATAAAGTTTTGTGTAAGGCTTGTTGTTAGGACTTGCAAAATTCAAGGTTTTAGCATCCCCCCCACACTTAAATTACACATTGTCCTCAATGTGTTCCAAAAATAAGTTTTTAGGTTGATTGAATGTGTAAAAATGTGTTAAAAATAAAATTTTATGTTACTGGGCGTCTGGACACGGGCCCGTGTTGATCTGGGCACGGCCCTGTGTTCAGATTGTCAGTATCATAATTAACAAAAAGCTGCGCACAGGGGCGTGTTCAGTGAACACAGCCCCGTGTCCAGGTACCTGAACTGGGCATTTTCTGCAGAACCTTGGGCACGGGGCGTGTTGGGCTGAACACACCCAGTGCTGAACTTGCTGTAACGAAGAAAAATTGTCGGGAGGCTCCGTTTTTGTGCATGGGGTGTGGATTCAAGTTTCCCTTAGTAGCCTCCATCATTCCGAGTGTGTTTTATTCATTACAAGATCATCCAAACACCATTTTAATACTTAACAACCATCATTCACTAAAGAGTGAGTTACATAAGATCCTAGAAACTTAAAAGCATAAACTAAATCTGGATAAGTAGGTCATGCAACACAAGAAATCTAAAACCATAAAGAAGTCCTAGCATATAGTTTATTTTAAGAGAAAAATTTCCGAAAAAGATAATTTTCTCGGTTTAAAGAGGCTTGAAGAACTTCTTCTCCGGGAAGGGCCCTTCATACATCGTTGAGCCATTCTTCTATCTCCCGAGGGAGAAGGAAGGCGGGCTCATTGGCATCCTCATTATGAGGGGGTGTGACTTCCACCGGAATCTCTTGTAAGTTGTCAAGAGGGGGTTCCGCGGGGATGTCATCCCACCCGGTGGGGTTAATGACTCCTTGAGCTAAGTTCCAATCTTTTTGGGGAAGGATTGGTTCCATGGAAGGTGTTACAAGAATGTTCAACCTCTGGTGCAAGAGATTGATTTCTTGGAAACTGTTTTCTAGCCCCACAGTGAGATAATTAATACGGTCGATAAGGACTTCTTCTACGGATGTCATTTCGTCGAGAGCTTCCCGTAGTGCCATCACATAGCGCACAAGAGTTGCTTCGATTGAAGGCCTTCATTCCTACGACTGTTCCTTGAATGTGCTGAAGAGGTTCCACTATTCTGGCTCGACATTCTACGAAAAAACAAGTCGAAAAGAGTTCAATTTAATGAAACAGTACCTCGGACACGGCCCCGTGCTCGCTGAGCACGGCCCCATGGCCACCTCTCTGCAGATTTTTGAAACAAGGAATCTTGGAGCTTTAAATTAGTTTTCTGACTTTTGAAGCATTTTTAAGCAGAAATAACTTAAAACAGTGTTGTAAAACTTATTTTTGACAAGATTCCTTGAATAAAAACCTAACAAATATCACAATAAAGCTTGAAACCGTGGAGATTTCAAACTCTAATGGAGGTTTTGAGGAGAAAATGAAGAAGAAGGCAATGGACAAAAGTAGAAAAGACAAGATGGTTGTTGAGAACTTTCTTTAGAATATACCTAGTATGGTATATGTGAAGATCCCACCAGATCTCTGTCTTTGGAATGGGTCCAAGAGTGTAGGAATCTTGCTGCATTTATAGAAAACGACAGCACGCTGGACACGGCCCCGTATGCAGACAAAAGCCTAACACTTTTTGTCCGTATTCTAACCAAAAGTCAGACGGGAATCTTTTGGTGGACACGGGGGCGTGCTGACCTGGACACGGCCCTGTGGCTAGAGTTTTTTTATGAAGTTTTGTCTATTTTAAGGAGTTTATCCGGATCGGGTGGTTCCTTGCTAGACGGAACAACACCGAAGTGCCTGAGATACCTAAGTTGCCCTACTTTTAGACAATAATGCATGAGGTTATCGGAAAGGGTGATTCCTAAGCTAAATACCGGTGGGCAAGACCAACCTTTATTTCCCTTATCCGGGCTCTCGTTAAAGAAGGTATATGTCGAATCGCTCAGGTCTATGTATGCATCAGCGGAAACTGATGGGGAGTCCTTCACGGCACAATCGACACAGGGACGACTATTGCTCAAGTCCTCGCAAGAGTTATAGGTGATTTCGGGAGCAACGATGTTGTTATATTTCAAATGCGATCTTACTAATTCTCCTTGATCGTCGTCTTGAGATGAATTAGTTATATCCATCTCAAGTTCTTTTATCCATCGAAGAATTAGTTCTTCCATTTGAAATCATTCTTCAAGAATCATTTCATCTAGAAGGGATGATTGAGAGCATTCGAGGGAGAGATATGGATTGTTTTTACTTTCGCCCATCTTAAGGCTACAAGAAAACAATGTGTCTATATAATGGGGAGTATAATTTTAAATCTTCATGAGTTCCGCCACATATTTGACATGTCGCAACCCCCGATCCCAAATCCCCAGGAACGGGCGGCCGCGAGCCAGTTTCGATGGTATCACGTATTGTCTAATTTGGCAGCGGAAATTTTCATCAGGATCGTAGTTAGGAAACATTGATCAGAGGAAAATACCACATTTTCATAACATTAAACAAATGGGTTAAAACCCAAGTTCGTAGTACATACGTTTTCATATGAATAAATCCTATTTTATTAATAAAAAATCCTATTTTATTAATAAAAACATCTATTTTATTTTAAAACATATTAGGGTGTCGAAAATAATTCGAGGGTGTCGGTTTTCTTTAAGGTTGTTATATCCTCCCCACCTTGTTTTAGAGCTCGTCCTCGAGATCTACTGGAATAGGTGTGGATATTTATTTCGCATTTCTGATTCCAACTCCCATGTATACTCAGGTCCTCTTTTGGAGTCCCATTTTACTTTGACCAGAACTAGTCTCTTGTGTTTGAGATTTTTGACTTTCCTGTCTTCAATCTGTAGAGGCCTTTCTACAAATTTGAGTTGTTCATTTACCTCTATATCCTTAAGAGGTACTACTAGTGATTCATCAGCTAAACACTTTTTGAGATTAGATACATGAAATACATCATGTATCCCTACCATTTCCTCTGGCAGTTGTAGCTGATAGGCTACATGTCCTATTCATCTAATAATCTCAAAAGGTCCAATATACCTGGGGCTTAGCTTTCCTCTTTTGATGAATCTTACTACTCCTTTCCAAGGAGAGACTTTTAACAATACTTTATCTCCTACTTGGAATTCCAAGGGTTTGCGTCGGTTATCAGCATAACTTTTCTGTCGATCACGTGCTGCTTTCAGTCGTTCCTTGACTTGAATGATTTTTTCAGTTGTTTCTTGTACTATCTCATGTTCAGATAGTTGCTTTTCCCCAATTTCTGCCCAACAGACTGGGGTTCGGCACTTTCATCCATAAAGTGCTTCGAATGGTACAACATTTATACTTGTGTGATAACTATTATTATATGAAAATTCTATTAAAGGTAAGTGATCGTCCCAATTACCTCCAAAATCAATTACACAAGCTCTAAGCATATCTTCCATTGTCTGAATTGTTCTTTCGCTTTGTCCGTCCGTTTGAGGGTGATAAGCTGTGCTTAGATTTAACTTGGTTCCCATTGCCTTCTGGAAACTTGACAAAAAATGAGAGGTAAAGCGGCTATCTCTATCAGAAACAATTGATAAAGGTATTCCATGTAAAGAAACGATTTCATTTACATACAATTTAGCTAACTGTTCCATACTGAAAGTTTCTTTCATTGGTAGGAAATGAGCTGACTTGGTTAGCCTATCTACAATCACCTAGATTGTATCATTACCTTTCCTTGTTTTAGGTAATTTAGTAACAAAATCCATTGTTATCAATTCCCATTTCCACACTGGCATTTCTAGCTGCTGTAACAAACCTGAGGGTTTCTGGTGTTCAGCTTTAACTTGTGAACAAGTTAAACATTTAGAAACATAGGCTGCTATGTCCTTTTTCATTCCTATCCACCAGAAATTCTTTCTTAAATCCTGGTACATCTTATCACTTCCAAGATGCATCGTATACTTAGACTTATGGGCTTCTTCTAATATATGATGACGTAGGTTTCCTAATTTAGGTATCCACATTCTCTTTTTATGGAATCTCCAAATTCCATCTGTTCCTTGTTCTAATTCCTTAATCATACCTTTTAATTTTTCAGTATCATCCTTGATTACTGCTTCTTGTGCTTTTCTGATTTGATCATTTAAATCTACTTGCAGATTTAATTTAAGGGAACGTACCCTTTTTGGCTTTTCATGATACTTTCGGCTTAAAGCATCCGCCACTACATTTGCTTTTCCTTCATGATACTGGATATCACAATCATAATCACTAAGCATTTCCATCCAGCGTCTTTGTCTCATATTCAATTCTTTTTGCCCGAAAACATACCTTAAACTCTTATGATCAGTGAATATGGTAAACTTACTACCATAAAGGTAATGTCTCCAAATCTTAAGGGCAAAAATTATAGCTCCTAGTTCTAGATCATGGGTTGAATAATTTTCTTCATGATTCTTAAGTTGTCTAGAGGCATAAGCTATAACCTTTTGGCGTTGCATCAACACACATCCATAACCTAACTTAGAAGCGTCACAATAGACTACAAAGTCTTCAGTTCATTCTGGTAACGCTAGTATGGGTGTATGGGTTAATCTTTGCTTAAGAATTCTAAATGCTTCTTCTTGTTTTGGCCCCCATTCAAACTTAATGGATTTACAGGTTAACTTAGTTAAAGGAATGGCTATTCTAGAGAAATCTCGAATAAATCTTCTATAATAACCGGCCAATCCTAAGAAACTTCTAACCTTGGTTGGTGACTCAGGGGTTTTCCATTTAGTAATTGCCTCGATCTTTGTTGGATCCACATGAATTCCTTCATGATTAACTAAATGTACAAGAAACTGTACTTGTTCTAACCAAAACTCGCACTTTGAAAATTTAGCATAAAGCTTTTCCTTTCTTAATAGGCTTAAAAGTGCGTGCAAATGCTTTGCGTGATCATCTTTATTCTTAGAGTAAATGAGAATATCATCTATAAAAACAATTATGAATTTATCCAAATATGGCTTACATATTCGGTTCATCATGTCCATAAATGCGGCTGGGGCATTGGTTAAACCAAATGGCATGACAGTAAATTCATAATGGTCATACCTTGTTCTGAATGCGATCTTAGGAATGTCCTCTTCCTGTACCTTTAATTGATGATATCCTGACCTTAAATCGGTTTTAGAGAAAAATCGAGCTCCTTGCAGTTGATCGAATAGATCATCGATTCTCGGTAATGGGTACCGATTCTTAATCGTGACCTTGTTCAATTCACGGTAGTCAATGCACATACGCATTGATCCGTCCTTCTTTTTAACGAATAAAATTGGCGCTCCCCACGGGGATGAGCTTGGCTGTATGAATCCCTTTTCCAATAATTCATCTAACTGTTTCTTCAGTTCCTGCATTTCGGATGGTGCCAAACGGTAAGGTTCTTTGGCAATTGGTGCTGTTAGTGGTAGCAGGTGAATTCTGAATTCAACTTCTCTGTCTGGTGGTAGTCCTGGTAATTCTTCTGGAAATACATCTGAAAACTGAGACACCACTGGAATGTCTTTTAGTTCTTTTCCTTTATTGTTAGTGATTATAGAAATCAAATATACTATAGATCCTTTTCTTATATAACTTGTAGTTTTCATCACAGGGATGAATTTCGTGGATCTAGAGGTTTTATCTCCTTTAATTGTGATCTTTTCACCTTTTGGTGAATTTACTTGAATTGACTTTTGATCACATAAAATACTGGCTTTATTGGCTATTAACCAATCCATTCCTAATACAATATCAAATCCTGCCAGCTTCATTGGATAAAGGTTTACCATAAACTTTTGATTTAAAATTTCTATTCTTGCTCCCTGCAAGATTTCAGAAATCCTAACAGTTTCTTCATTAGCTGTCTCTACTAGACATTCTTGTGGTAGTTTAGTTAATGACTGATTTAGAAATTTGCAAAACGAAGTATTAATAAAACTTCGGTTCGCACCAGAGTCAAATAATACTTTAGCAAAGACACCATTAACTAAAAACGTACCGGCTATAACATCCGGAATCATCTTAGCTTCATCTGCAGTTAGAATGAATGCTCTAGAATTTTTAGTGTTTCTGTTGTTCGTAGCTGGAGCCAATTTCGGACAATTTGGCTTGATGTGACCTTTTTCTCCACAGTTGAAGCATAATCCATTACTGGATTTTCTCCTGCAATTTTCTTCCTTGTGTTCGGGCATCTTGCAGAAATTGCAAAGAGTGGAGCATTTTCCCGAATGCTTTTTCTTGCAGATCTTGTAGAATGGTGCAGAGGTAGAACCTACATTTCTACGGTTGTAATTCCCAGAACGGAATTCTTGTGTAAGCCTTTGGGTTAGGTTTCTCCGATGGTCTTCTTCTCTAGTACGGATTAATTCATCTGTCAAGGTATTTGCTAGTTCTACAGCTTCTTCTATAGTTTGTGGTCTAGCTGCCTTGACTACATGTCTAATCTCTCCAATTAATCCCCAAATATAACGGGAGATTAGCACTGGTTCAGGTGATGCAAGGGTTGGTACTATTCTAGCATATTCAAAGAATGTCGTAGTATAACCCTTACTATCTACCCCGGTCATTCTTAAGTTTAGAAACTTATTTGCTATCTGTTCCTTTTCATTGGGAGGGCAGAATTTCCTTTCTACCATATTCTTAAATTCCTCCCACTCCATGTTGTATATCCTATCACTTCCTCTTGATTGGAGGATAGTGTTCCACCATTCTAAGGCTGAGTTCTTAAACAGATTAGAAGCAAACATTATTTTGTCTTCTTCAGCACATTTGCTTATTTTTAAAACAGCCTCAGTCTTTTCTATCCAGCGTAGAGCTGCAATGGGTCCTTCATTGCCCGAGAATTCTATTGGTTTGCAGGACCATAATTCTTTGTAAGAACAACCATAAGGCATGGTTCTTCTTCTTTTGGGAATGGGCACTTGAAGTACGGGTCCATTGTTCACGCTGTTTTCTGGTTCAATTGGTCGCTTACTGCTATGTTTACTTTTATTATTCGCTTCTTGAACATTTTGAATAATAAATGGAATTGCATCTATAATTCCTTGTGCCACTATGTGTTGAATAGCACTATTATCCACTTGGTTTCCATTGTTATTGATGCTCGGATTCTCATTAACCACGTTAATGTTACTCTGGTTATCGTTATTCAGATTTCCTTGATTTCCTTCATCGGCCATCTGAATTTTAAACATTTACCTCGTATTAATATCACAAAATAATATTTAATATAGTCAATCACATGACACGCATTTTGGTTAAAAGCGTCGATCATTGTGACTTTACTCTATTCATCTACTATGCATCTATTACACACCAGTACTTAAATAAAAATTACAATACCAACTGAAATAAATAATAGTAGGCATCCGTACACACATATTTTATTATTATTATTATTACTATTACCGTTTCCACCATCACATTCACGGATATGGATTCATCCAGAAATCCATATTGCGCTCGTCGTATTTCCAGATGAGTCGCTCTCCTACCTGTCGCATTTGTTCACTACTCTCTAAAATTTCCTCACCAAATGTCCTAAGTTCTTGTACGTTTTCTGCACTCATTGGGGGTGCAGGTTCTAGGACTGGGTTTGGAATCTGGGGTGCGGGTTCTTGATATGAGGGTGTAGGTGCCTGGAATCGGTAAGGATCTTCTAAAATCTCCCTAATGTATTCATCGTGGTAATAGGGATCTAAGGGATCCATACCTGGGTAGGCTCCTAAGTTCTGCATGGGTGTGTCTTCATGTATCGGGTAGCGTTGCACACCAGGCTCCTAACGTCATCCCACCAGGGGTCGTAATTAGGGTCTAAGGGATTTGGTGCAGGTACCCTAGGTATTTCCTCTGGATTAAAGTCCTGCATTTCTACTTGATTTTCAGGGTTTTCTATCTCCATGGGTTGGTCAGGGATTGGTGGTTGTGGTTGGGGTGCTATTATTTGTTCCAGATTAGGGTCAGCTGCAGTGGTTGCTAAAATGTGGATGTTGGCTATACCCCTATTTATCATATCCTGGGCGTAGGCATTGGTTTCTCTTTTGGCTGCTGCTAGTACTCTCTGTTCTTGTAACTTTTTCATACGCTTTCTACGTTCGTGTGCCCCTCGACTGAACCATCCCCTCTTTTTATGAGGAAATGGCTCCTCAGACTGAGCCTTAAACACAAAGATTCCTTCTTCCGTATCAGCAGAGTACCCTGAAAAGGCAGGCTGAGAAGAGGAGGTGCCTTCGCTTCTAGGCGAACCAGACAATTGACGGTACGCGTCAGATGGTCCTTGGTCGCTCATACTGTAAACTAACAAATAGTCAAATAACACATAACAATAAATACAGTTATGCACGTAGTTCCGTAATTTATTTCCTAACAGATTGAATTTTGATGTCAGCAGAACACTTATGTGGCTGAATCAGTGGCTTAGCTCTGATACCACCTTCTGTCGCAACCCCCGATCCCAAATCCCCGGGAACGGGCGGCCGCGAGCCAGTTTCGGTGGTATCACGTATTGTCTAATTTGGCAGCGGAAATTTTCATCAGGACCGTAGTTAGGAAACATTGATTAGAGTAAAATACCATATTTTCATAACATTAAACAAATGGGTTAAAACCCAAGTTCGTAGTACACACGTTTTCATAGGAATAAATCCTATTTTATTAAAAAAAAACATCTATTTTATTTTAGGTAACTTTATTGCCACTTTTTCAAGCCTTCAGTGCTGTCCAGCTGGCTTCTATTTGGCTATCACAGTTTGTTACCTGAAAACGCGTTTTAAAAACATTTGTCAGTGGGAAATACTGGTGAGTGAATCCTAGTTTAATCAAGTTTAAATAAAAACCATTTCACAGTATTGAGGGCGATCTCGCAATTACATTTGTTTCCAAGTTATAACAATTAACATCCATGGTACTGTCAGACCCGACTTGTGGAAATGTTACTCCTTGACCAGGTGGTAACAAATTTTGTATACAAAATCCCAACATACTCATGATAATTGTATTCTTACAAATACTCAATAACTGCTATTCGCATGGGAAAATATTTAAGGTTTTGTAAAAACAGTTAATAAAAGGTTTACAAAAAGCGGATCAACTCACATTGCTGTCTTAGATTTTCCGTAAGGGTTTCCTGGTGACAATCTAAAATTTACACAAATGCACACACGTTAGTATAATAACCCATTTTAACATTAGTAATACCCTCCCCGAGACGGCATTCCAACGACTACATCGGGCAGAACCACGACAGCCGTTACGGAACCCTAGATCAATTGGGCAGCGTATCTAATACGTATCCAGGGGTTATAATACTTACAACGGAGCAGAACTTCGCTATTTAGGGGGGTATTATACCCGTGTATAATGCCTACACTTTAGATTTGAGAGAAAGAAAACGTTTTTGAAGGAATTCGACTGAAGATCCGATGGCCTCTATATATAGTGCTGATTCTTGGTTCTCTCGCGGCCCGCGTAACACGAGATCGGGACCTACCCGGCCCACGTCAACGCTGGTCAACAGCGTAGCCCATCCGGATCAGCAACTAGACTCGCCATGTGTTGGGCCACGTGGCGGCCCAGGGTCGTGCTAGGTTTTAAGTTTACGCGGCCCGCGTAAGAGTTGGGGTGGGGTTTACGCGGCCCGCCTCAACTAAAAATTTCAGATTTTTAATTAAATTTAATAATATTTAAGGTATTCGGGGCCCGTTTTCACGTATGAGGTGTATTTAGGGACATATTGGAATATTTTAAAATATATTAGGGTGTCGAAAATAATTCGAGGGTGTCGGTTTTCTTTAAGGTTGTTATATGACACCACGTACCATAAGAGGAGCGAAAGTCAAAAAAATCAGTATCACTCATGTTTGTTTCAGAAATTTCCAACCGTCGGTATCTTATGGTTCTGTTTTCAGTATCTGAAACTTGGGCACGGGGGCGTGTTTAGTGGGCACGGCCCCGTGTTCAGCTACTGTCTGACTGAAAACAGGATTGCCAGTATCAAAGATTGGGCATGGGGCGTGTTCAGCGGGCACGACCCCGTGCGGAGCTTTGCAGAAGCTGGAGAATATAGAAAAATCCTAAAAAAAAAACAGAAAAATAAGAAAAACGATTAGGCCGTTGATTCCTAACTTTCTTTAAATCCTTGTGTCCCCGGCAATGACGCAAAAAACTTGATGTGCGTTAGGTGTGATATGTTTTTATGTATATTTTAAGCCCTTTTTAACACTTTAGTCAAGTTTTAAATTTATAAAAGAAGATATTTTACTAACACTAAACACACATATCGGCAAGTGCATCCATCGTGAGCGTAGTATAGCGTTGGTAAGATACCGAGGTCGTCCAAGGACACATGAGCTTTTAATACCGGTTTATCATCAACGTCTAATCAAATCAAAATTTTTAGAAAAGGTTTTAAATATGAAAATAAAAACTAAAAATGCTGAAAAATAAAAATAAAAATAAAAACAGATAGACAAGATGAATCACTTGGATCCGACTCGCCTTTAGTGTAACCTTTGATGATTTCCGCACTTTTGCACTTTTTAAGAGATTTTCTTAGTTATAGTAGTAGGCCCCTATTTTGAGGGTGACGTTACCCTCAACCCAGTAGTTTGAGTCAGCAAGGATACAATCCTAAAGGGTCGGAATATTGAAAGATAATTAATTAAGTTATTAAAGCGTAATGTGGTAGGCCCCTCTTTTGAAGGTGACGTTACCCTCGGCTAAGTGGTTTGAGTCAGCAGGGATACAATCCCAAGTAGCCGGGTTAATGTATTAATAGTAGTTTACATATGAGGGGATCAAGCCATTCACACCCCCGCCATCCAATACTAGTGGGTATTGAAGGAGGTCCTAGTAAGCTTGACCCAGGTCCTTGCAGGATCTATACACTGAACAAGGTAAGAACCTTACCAAACCATTCCCTTAACCCCCGACCAGGTAGCCAAGATATCTCTATATGGACCGTAGAGATATGAATGGAGTAAATCTTTTATTTTATATAGACAGTAAAATAACGCCAAGACACCACGGACAAATGATAAGGAAGTTTCACCTTCAACATAAGAAACTAGTTATTAAAATCATTAATACAAAACCAAATAAAAAGTGCGAAAAGATTAAAAATCAAAAGTATTACACTAAATGCTTGTCTTCACCAAGTGATGTAAGAGACTTAGGCAAACATGGCATTTGATTGTCAAGAACTCTTACTATCAATCTTGGATCCCGAGACTACTACACACACTCTATGATGGATGATGGATGATGGTGGTGGATGTGGGTGTTGTGATGGTGGTGGAGTGTGGGTGAAGTGGGAGAGAGGTGGTTTGCCAAGGGATGCCTTTGAAGTGAACCAAGCACCTCTATTTATAGCCTGCATAGAAGCCCGGACACGGCCCCGTGTCCATCCACTTTCTCTTTCTTCATTAATTACAATTTGTCTGCATTAGCTCCACACGCCCCCGTGTCCACTTGGCACGGCCCCGTGTGCAGAAGCGTATCTGTACTATCAAGATTTGCTTGGATTCTGCGAATCTTAGCATTGACCACGGCCCGTGTTGAGCTAGGCACGCCCCCGTGTCGGGAATAGAAGCTTCTATAGCTTTGTCCTTTCTGCAGACCCCTGGCCACGCCCCCGTGTCCGCTGGGCACGGGGCCGTGGTCAGCCTTCTGTTTTCTTGTTTTTGCTTGGGAAGATGCTGTCGAGGGGTTGGGCATACCACGTTTGTTCCTTTTCTTGTATTTATGTTAGATTTTGCTACATATTTGTTCCTTTTGTTCATTTATGCTCATTTAATCCTGAAAATACAAAAGGAAGACAAAAGCACACTTTTTGCAACATTAGTACTAAAAAAAGGGTTAGTTTTATGCCTCATTTGATGTAATTTATATGTTACATTTTACACACATCAGAACGCTATGTGAATAGCTTTGTCGAGAAGTCGTAGTCGTTGAGAAGTTCAACCCATCTGCGTTGGCGCATATTCAGTTCTTTTTGGTTTAAGATGTGTTGTAGGCTCTTATGGTCGGTGAAGACTGTACACTTGATACCATATAGGTAGTGTCGCCAAATCTTTAACGCAAAAACAACTGCACCTAGTTCGAGATCGTGGGTTGTGTAGTTCTTCTCATGAACCTTGAGCTGTCGAGACGCGTACACGATAACCTTGTCCCGTTGTATAAGAACACAACTGGTGTGTGTCGGGTGTATTATGTTTTTCTTTATATTTTAAGCCCTTTTTAACATATTAGTCAAGTTTTAAATTTATAAAACACGATATTCTACTAACACTAAACACACACATGGGCAAGTGCACCCATCGTGAGCGTAGTATAGCGTTGGTAAGATACCGAGGTCGTCCAAGGACACAAGAGCTTTTAATACCGGTTTATCCTCAATGTCTAATCAAATCAAAAGTTTTAGAAAAGGTTTTAAACATGAAAAATAAAAACTAAAATGCTGAAAAAAATAAAATAAAAACAGATAGACAAGATGAATCACTTGGATCCGACTTGCCTTTAATGTAACCTTTGATGATTTCCACACTTTTGTACTTTTTAAGAGATTATCATAGTTATATTAGTAGGCCCCTCTTTTGAAGGTGACGTTACCCTCAAGCCAGTGGTTTGAGTCAGCAAGGATACAATCCCAAAGGGTCGGAATATTAGAAGATAATTAATTAAGTTATTAATGCGTAATGTGGTAGGCCCATCTTTTGAAGTTGACGTTACCATCGGTTAAGTGGTTTGAGTCAGCAGGGATACAATCCCAAGTAGCCAGGTTAATGTATTAATAGTTGGTTACATATGAGGGGATCAAGCCATTCGCACCCACGCCATCCATTACAAGTGGGTATTGAAGGAGGTCCTAGAAAGCTTGACCCAGGTCCTTGCAGGATCTATACACTGAACAAGGCAAGAACCTTACCAAACCATTCCCTTAACCCCCGACCAGGTAGCCAACATATCTCTATATAGACCATAGAGATATGAATGGTGAAAATCTTTTATTTTATATAGACAGTAAACTAACGCCAAGACACCACGGACAAATGATAAGGAAGTTTCACCTTCAACATAAGAAACTAGTTATTAAAGTCATTAATACAAAACCAAATAAAAAGTGTGAAAAGATTAAAAATCAAAAGTATTACATTAAATGCTTGTCTTCACCAAGTCATGTAAGAGACTTAGGCAAACATGGCCTTTGATTGTCAAGAACTCTTACGATCAATCTTGGATCCCGTGACTACTACACACACTCTAGGTGGATGATGGTGGTGGATGTGGGTGTGTGATGGTGGTGGAGTGTAGGTGAAGTGGGAGAGAGGTGGTTTGCCAAGGGATGCCTTTGAAGTGAACCAAGCACCCCTATTTATAGCCTGCACAGAAGCCCGGACACGGCCCCGTGTCCGCTGGACACGGCCCCGTGTCCGCTGGACACGGCTCCGTGTCCATTCTTTTTCTCTTTCTTCATTAATTGCAATTTGTCTGCATTAGCTCCACACGCCCCCGTGTTGGCTGGGCACGACCCTGTGTGCATAAGCGTATATGTACTATCAAGATTTGCAAGATTTTTCGAATCTTAGCGTTGACCACAACCTGTGTTGAGCTGGGCACGCCCCCGTGCTGAGAATAGAGTCTTCTATAGCTTTGTCTTTTCTGCAGGCTTTTGGCCATGCCTCCGTGTCCGTTGGGCACGGGGCCGTGGTCAGCCTTCTGTTTCTTTGTTTTTGCTTGGGTAGATGCTGTCGAGGGGTTGGGCATGCCACGTTTATTCCTTTTCTTGTATTTATGTTAGTTTTGGCTGCATATTTGTTCCTTTTGTTCAATTAAGCTCATTTGATCCTGAAAATACAAAAGGAAGAAAAAAGCATACTTTTCCAACATTAGTACTAAAAAGGGTTAGTTTTATGCCCCATTTGATGTAATTCATATGTTGCATTTTACACACATCAACAACCAAGACCTAGGTTAGAGGCATCGTAATAGACTACGAAGTCGTCGTTTCCGTCGGGTAGTGCGAGTACAGGAGCGTTGCAAAGCATACGCTTAAGGGTTTGAAAGGCTTCCTCTTGTTCGTTTCCCCAAACAAAAGGCTTGTCTTTATGCGTTAGAGAGGTAAGAGGAACAACGATTTTAGAGAAATCAGCGATAAATCAGTGATAATAACCCGCCAATCCGAGAAAAGAACGAACTTCGGACGGAGTTTTCGGCGTAATCCAACTCTTAACTGCTTCAATCTTCGCGGGATCGATGTGAATACCCTGATTATTGACAATGTGACCAAGAAATTGGACCTACTCAAGCCAAAATTCACACTTGGAGAACTTGGCATAGAGGCGATTTCCTTGGAGTAGTTCGAGAACCAAACGGAGATGTTGCGCGTGTTCGACTTTTGACTTCGAATAGATAAGGATATCATCGATAAACACGATGATGAAGCGGTCGAGAAAGGGTTTAGACACGCGATTCATCAAATCCATAAAGACAGCGAGGGCGTTAGTAAGACCAATGGGCATAACGACAAATTCAAAGTGGCCGTATCGAGTGCGAAAAGCGGTCTTAGGGATATCTTCCTCCTGAATTCGTAACTGATGATAACCAGAGCATAAATCGATCTTGGAAAAACACGTAGCGCCTTGCAATTAATCAAACAAATCATCAATCCAAGGTAAGGGATAGCGATTCTTGATAGTATGCTTATTGAGTTCCCTATAATCGATGCACATTCGGAACGATCCATCCTTCTTTTTAACGAAAAGGACAGGTGCACCCCATGTTGATGTGCTAGGGCGTATGAAGCCTTTATCAAGCAATTCCTGGAGTTAGCTGGAGAGTTCGCGCATTTCGGTTGGAGCGGGACGATAAGGCGCTTTAGCGACAGGGTTAGCTCCAGGAATGAGGTCAATACAAAAATTGATATCACGAGACGGCGGTAGACCAGGTATATCATCAGGAAAGACATTAGGAAAATCACGAACCACGAGCATCTTTTCCATTGCCTTCTCCGCTACTATGATGTGTGCCAAGAAAGCCTTGTATTCCTTGCGGAGATACTTGCTTGCTTGGACGCATGACATGAGTTTCAGCTCCTTCGAAGATACTTCGCCATAGACACAGAGTTGATCACCGTTTTAAAGAGAGAAACGGATCATCTTTTCAAAATAAACAACTTCAGCACGATTCGAACTTCAGCACGATTCTCACGAAGAAAATCCACGCCTATTATGATATCAGAACTACCAAGCTGCATCGGGATAAGATCGATCGGGAAAACGTGATTGTTGAGTTCAAGCTTACAATCACACAGAATGGAATTAACAGTGACGGTTCTTCCAGTGGCAATATATACGTCGAACGACATTGGGAGGTCAACGCGTTTACGGTTTAGGAGCTTTTCGAATTCAAACGACACAAAACAGTTATCAGCTCCAGTATTAAATAAACACGAAGCATAAATATCGTTAACGAGAAATGTACCATTGACAACGTTGTTGTCAGCTTGGGTGTTAGGCCACGCATGGGATCTGTTCTAGTCATAGAACGTAGCTGGATAGATCAGTATCGAGGTGCGGGATCCCTCGATACTGTTTGAGAATCACAAACAACAGTCTCAACGCTTAACATGTCTGATTTCATTGAATGAAAGTGAAAATACAGAAGAACCAGATGAAAGTCAGACAGACAGAGCTTCGCGTCAGTTGACAGACAAAAGTTCTAAAGTTCTAGCACTAACCTACTATTTATAGGCAATCAGGGAAGGAGAAGTGTCACCTGGTCGGATGGTCATCCGATCGGATGGCCATCCGTTCGGATGACACAAGTCGTCCGACGGATTTCACTTTAACAGTTATGCGTCATTCCCTGATCTGTCTAGACACACAAATACATACATATACATACATATACAAAAACACACAAACAGGACAAAATACATAAGACTCGATGCGGACGGAAGCTACAGACATATGTACTAACAGACTCCCCCTTGGATGTAGCTGTAGTTCCTTCCTGCATAGTCTTCACGTTGTCTTCATGCTGCGTCTTCTAGCCTTAGCTTTCTGTCTTCGTTTCTCTTCACGCTCTGCAATCATCTTGCGCCTTAGAGGCCTACCAACTTCATTCCAGTATTTTCGATATTCAAGACTACCATCACACTCTATCCCGTCGTGGGATCTTGTTTTCTTCTTTCTCTATTGGTGTCTGGTAAGTTGGTGGAGGTTTCATAAGCTTTCGTCTTCCAACCACAGCAGCTCTATCAGAAATCTCTTTAAATCTTTGACTATGCTTGTATCTCTTTAAGAATTCATCTATCTCCAAGTCTTTGAACTTTGACTTCCAATATCTGCCAGAATTGATATCTTTCGCATAGCACAAGTTCACTAACTTCTGATACTGTTGAGCTTGAACTTTGTCTGACTTTTCATACACTATCTTGTTGTAGAATAGACAGTCAATATCCTTCTTCGAGCAATTTACTAACCACATAGGATCCAACACACTGATCCTCCTCTATTCTCCAGTCTTTTTATCAAATAAGGATATCACCGCTTCCACTGTGCTCTGGCTGTACATGCAACCTTGAAAATCTTCATAGAAATCCTGCTCCATTGCACGTAGCGGCATGTTTTTCAGACATCTCGGCGGCTTAATAATCAATGTAATATCTTTCTCCTTTGTAACTGGATCAATCTTGATATCTTGCTTGGGATATTGTGGCTTCCAATCTGGAAATCTATTCTCTGCTTGTAGCTTAATGTATTTCCACAAATTTTGATCATGCTGCTTTACATCTAAGCAATAGTAGAACTGTTTGATGTTCTTTGTCTGCACCAACTCTTCAACATCTCACCACAAGAGTGTTTGAATATCTGACAGAAACTCAAAATACTGAACACCATGTTCCCGACGAATAGCATATACCTTCAGGTCTTCAAGATAGCCCTATGAGAAGATATCCCCCAGAGATATATCAGCACTATGCGTGAAATACTGAAGAGGTCTCCTGAACTTCCTCTCCTTGGGCATCACCTTAAACCAGTTTTTCTTGCCTTCTAACAAAGTTTCTTGCGGAACTGTTTGTGGAATACCTTCAGTTGTTATCTTTTCAACCACTTTCCTTCGTAATTCGTCTTCATTTTGTTCCTTGAACATCTCAGCAAGAGTGGGAAAAGTTTCATCAATGCCAGAATAATGAAAAGGAGTATCTTCTTCAGAAACATATGAACATTCTTCAACTTCCACACGATCAAAATTATCAGCTTCATTGGCATATTTGAACTCATATTCTTTTTCTTGCGATGATGGGATTTCATCTTCAATATCAAACTTAAGATTCCCATCTTCTAACCCCAATTCCTCCAACATCTCAGCCCTGGTCCTCGGAATCTCCAACTCCCCCTCAAATGGAGCATTCAAGTAAATAATAGTGGGTTGAGTGAGGAATACCTGATCAGTATGCTGTTTTCCAGAAGAAGAAGACTCCTGGTGTTGATCCTACTCCTGTTCATTGATCTCATCGTTTAGAAAATTATCCAACGATTGTTGGATTGAAGGAGTCACAATCAGCAATCCAGTTGACCCTTGATCATCATCGTTATCTTCGTAATCATCCCAAGAAGGATCATAGTTAACAACATCTTCAAGAATACGTTCTAACTCCTCATCTTTTTCTTCTTCCTCTTCTACTACCTTCTCCTCTTCTTTCCAACGTAATAGCTTCACTTCAGGTTCTCTCATCTTTCGTTTACGTTGTTCAACTTTCAATAAACGAATTATATCTTCAAAGTTATTAGATAGAGAGCCTGTATCACCAACAAGAACAAAACCTTGATCTTGATCAACTTGCATTTGTTCAACCTCAACATTCTCAGCATCCACCATATCAACGTCACCTTCAGGCTGACTTGAAGAGCCTCCAGCTTCTTGTGTCTCGACAATCAATTCTTTCTTCCTTTGAGTTGCTGCCTCAGCCAACTCCTTTTCTCTATGAGCTCTTCTTTTTTCAACCCTCT
Organism: Helianthus tuberosus; assembly: GCA_030545235.1. Lineage (NCBI taxonomy): Eukaryota > Viridiplantae > Streptophyta > Magnoliopsida > Asterales > Asteraceae > Helianthus > Helianthus tuberosus. The sequence goes on along the minus strand of CM060429.1, from coordinate 63,050,033 downwards.
GAATCTCTATGTTGTTGTAGATAGCTTGAACATTGATACCCAGATGATGTTCCATAATAGTGTACAACATGTTAAGCTACTTATCTTTCACTGTCTTATCAGCCCTAAGTGCTTCAATCTCTAGCTTTAGCACTTTGATTTCATTTGCAGACGCTTCATGAAGATTATCCAACATTTGATGTAGCGTCTGATTAGTAACATTCATGTTCTTGTACTTCACATGCAGATCAGAAATCTCTACTGATAGTTGCTCAAAGAGTTTAGCATTATCATCCATATCTTCACCCAAAGTTTTTATCTTCTTTGCATGTTTAGTCACAACAGACTTCATTTCTTCATTAACCTTCATAATCTTCTCAAGTTGCTTCTTTAACTCGTCATGTTCTGCCTCTGCCTTGGCCTTTTCTTTCTCAAGAATACTTACTTTCTTTTTCAGATCTTTGACCGTTGCATCATGAAACATGTCGTAGTCTTCATCTAGAAGAATATCATCCTTGAATTCACCATGAATATTAGGAAAACCTTCAAATGGATCAGGAAGAGTAGTTTTCTTTGGATTTAACGTTTCAGCATCAACTGGTGGTGGTGGTGGTGGTGGTGTAGAAACCCTTTCATCAGTAATCACAACCCCATCATCATCATTAGCTTTCTTTTCAACATTCTTAACTTGTTCAACCTCAGGAACTTCAACGTTTTGATCTTTAACAGCTTCAGGACCCTTTGAAGTTATAACATGTTTCTCACTTTTTCCACTTTGGAATTCTGGCATAGTAGCACCTCCTTTCTTTGCCCTGGCACTCCTTGGAATAACTCCAGATTGAACTGCTTTACGCTTCAGAACGCCTTTCTTTTTCTCAACTTGTGGAGTAGGAATATACGTCTCATCCTCTTCATCAGGACCCTTTCTTTTCTTCTGAGGCTTCTTTTTCAAAGTTACCTTCCCAACACCAATCTTCTCAATCTCTGATTCTGTATCGGTTGATTCATCATCAGCATCACTTGAATCAGTATGTGCAATGCCTTCAGAAACCTTATCTTTGACACTTTCTTTTTAAACATTCTTTGACAAATCAACAACTTTTTCTTCATTAGATCCTTGTGCAGCAGTAGCCTCTTCATTCTTCTTTAGAAAACTTTCAAGTGTATCTTTTAACAGACCAACGCCTTACTGAAGACCATCTGCTGGATCAAGTACTGGCTCATCAACCAACTTTGGTGGTGATTTCTTTGAAGGCCCTGCAAAACAAGTGTTAAAACATTCATTAGTATGATATAAAAATTAATATTCTAACTTTTCTTTATGACTCCCCCTTTCAACTATACCCTTAACAACAATCTTTGGTGTCAAAACTTTAGGAGCAGTCACAGTTGGAGAAGCCTTTTGTGTTCTCTTCCTTTTGCCATCCTTCACAAACCAGTATCTTAACTTCTTTTCATGCATATCACTTAATCTACCAGACTCATCCTCTGAGTTTCTGTTCTCGTGCCTCCAAGCATCATTTTCATGTGCAACATATCTTGGATTGTTAATCTTACAAACCATTCTCCTAGCCCTTGGCTCTGATTCATCTTTCTTTAGACCTTTATATGTACCCAATCTGCTCAAGGTCTCGCGTTTCATGTGACGTAGACCTAATACATGAGCAGGATCCTTTGGAAGGTTAATCACTTGATCATCTATCATCATTTGTATGAACCTTGGATACATTATGTATTTTTCACCTCCGATATTGTCTACCATATGATCAAACAACACATGAGAACTATTGTAACGCCTATTAAGAACCAAACAAGTAATAATGTTCATGATATAGTCTGATGTCTCATCGTAAGCTCCCTTTATGTGTGATAATGCATGCACGACACAATGAACTTGGAACTTATATGGTGGACTAAACATAGACTTGAGATATTTGCCGTTTTCATGTCCTGTAAACCCCATTCTGAACCACAAACCCTTGCATAATCATTCAGGAATAATGGTGGGGTCATCATCATTATCTCCTAAGTCCAATACTCGTCTCAAATCCCACACATCAAACTTAACTTCTATATCGACATCCTTATCATTCTCGTCTTTCTTTTGAACTGCCGAATGTATCATCTTTGTACTCTCATCATACCTTGCCGATTTCCAAAACATTCTAACATTAGATTCGTACACTATCGTTCTATCAGTCAAAGCTTTGGCAATTCTACTCTCTCTTAAAAACTTTGCCATGTCTTTAAACGGTTTTATGTTTGTATAAATATCTTCCAAAATGCAATGAATGTTGTGAGAATGATGCCAATCTGATGCTCTTGCCTGCAAGAATAAACAACGTTAGTGTTTACACAATGTTCGAGACGAGAAGTGAAAAGTGACAAAAATTTTGAAAACTTCAAAAATTTTCTAACACTTGGAAAATTCACTCTATGCAGTACTGAGGATCGGATGGCTATCCGATCGGATTACCATCCGACCAGATGAGTCATCACATTACAAGATCAGAACACAAGTCATGTTCATTTGGATCGAATGGCCATCCGATCGGATTGTCACTCGATGCATGTGACAAGCAATTCAGTACCTTTGACAAGTCAACCATGTGAGTGAGTGATATGGATCGGATGGCCATCCGATCAGATTGCCATTCGATCATTGACAAGTTAGCACAATGATGAACAGACATGTCATAGTGTGTTTTGGATCGGATGGCCATCCGATCGGATTGATCGGATGGCCATTCTATCAAAATGACAATCAGTTTGAGCTTATGAAACAATCAATCATTGGATGTGTGTTTTGGATCGGATGGCCATCCGATCGGATTGCCATCTGATCGAGTTTCCAAACTTTCCAAAACAACTTATTAACGGATAAGGCACAAATATCAAGACAAACACTTAGAATAATTTCAAACATATAAAGTGCATTGGATCGGATGGCCATCCGATCGAACTGCCACTCGATCAACTGACATTGAAGAACACTTTGACTATCCTATGAACATCAAAAATTTTCTAAGAATTTCACAAAATTGAACACATATTCATGTAGAGTTTTCGCCGATTATCAAAACCCTATGTTCAAATTTTTCTAAAACGGCCTAGATTGTGTTTAATTGGACATTATATGCTCCGACTGCCAATACCCTCTAATCTTCAAATCATCAATTCTAGCATGTTTTTGTACAAATTGAGACGGTAAACCTATAGATCTAAGGCCGATCTACAAAACCCTATGTTTGGTTTGAATCAAAACTACTTAAACAAGCCTAGATCTAGGTTTCTAAGTCCGAACAGTCGCCGTCACATATATAAACATCAAAAACATCAAATTTTGCGGTTAAAATCAGAAAACTTACCTTTCCCATTGTGAAGGTTGAGTGTGCCAACAATCCAATGTAATGTGGAAAGAAAGAATGCAAGAATCAGTTAAGAACAGTTTGAGAGTGTTTGGCAGTGGAACGAGTGACACTTCGATCGAATGAGTTTGACCATTCTGACCAAAAACCCTCTATATATACCACTGACCAAGTGTCGGATGGCCATCCGATCAGATTGTCATCCGATCCAAACACCCTTTGACTTTTGACAGGTTTGACCTTGTGGCGTTTTGACGTTTTTATCAAGTTTGTTCAGTTTTAGAAATCCACTTAAGTATCTAGGTCCAAGTTAATGATCCTAGGCACTTAATTTGTCTACCAAGTCCAAGTTAATGACCTTGGTTGACCCGATACGAAACCACTGACATTTTTGTTCAAAGGTTTTCAAACACTTTTCAGAAATTTTGTACAAGTGTCAACTTAATGAACTTGTTATTGACTTTGAATTTCTCAAATTTTTCAAGATTAGCTCCCAACCCTGTTGTCCAGTTCAGAAACTTCCTGCTCTGCTTCACTTCTCAGAATCTGAAGATCTGCTTTCCACCTTGGTTTATCGAAAAACTAAAGCAGAAATATAAAATCTTTTTGGGATTTTAAGAAAGTTTAAACTGAAACAAACTAAAATCTTTTTGGGTTTATATGCTAAAATGAAACAAAATGCAGTAAAGTAAAGAGTAAATGAAACTATTTACAAACATATTTTTGGTGAGCGTGTTAGCGGATTATATCAACTACCGACAAGTTACAAGTACCGTTGAGCTTGATTGCACACTAAGTATTAAACAATTCACTTAGATTGCCGATATATTGATCCTTTTAAATTTTCACACAAATTTCAACTATTCAAGATACGATTAGGTGTTTTAAGATCTTAACTTATGCGCGTGTCCCACCTCAGAATATACTCTCATATCCAGACTTCTATATTCAGTCTTACAGGTGAACGTACAATAATGATATCTGTAAGGGGTAATGCGAGGCCATGAGAGCTCAGGTTAGAACTTCCGTTCAGACAAAGAGATGATGGCTCGACTTTCGGTGTGTCCCGTTTGGGGATCTTTTCTTCAACAGCACATGAATCACATTTTGCAATGTTTATCGTTTTTTATGCTAAGGGAAGGCTTTAAAGATTTAAAGCAGTGCAGAGTATTATACGAGGACTAGGCTATTGCTTCCGCAAAATCAGAAGTCTTGGTATAATACCCCAGATATCATCAAGCACATAGACCTAGTATGTCAGAAATAGAAAGCCTTTCAAACAAGATTTTAGGGGTTACCTATATATCCGAGAGATGTTCCCCACGAAATAAGCAAGTTGTGATTTTATGTTTATATCCCGAAAAGTCTACTAAGTGTGTAAAAACCTATCGGCATATCATCAGCGAGACTGCTTAACGCTATTTTAAACATTACAAATCTTTAGCATACTGCAACTGTCTAGCTGATGTACTATCATTTCCTCTTTTTACACAAACTCTTTTTGGTTTTCTATTGTTTTTGGATTTTTGCATTTTTTATTGTTTTTGTATTTTCTGAAAACATATCTATCTCCCCCTAAAAACGAAAACAATTAAAAATACGACCAACCAAAGCAGTCTGCTTTTCAACATCCTCTGCCTCGGTTTTCTCATCAACGCCAAGTATCTTCTCCACATCCGACAACAATTTCATACCATTCAGTTTTTAAAGATATTGAAAACGAGCTTTATCGAAAGCTTTGGTATGTGAATCTGCCTTTTGTTCATCGGTGTGGATTTTGAATTCGTATCAACTTCTTCTCGAAGCAATCTCGGATGAAGTGATGATGAATTTCTATATGTTTGCTTTTAGCGTGATGTACCGGATTTTTCATTATATTTATTATTGCCTCATTATCAACAAAAATAGGTGAAGTAAGAAATTACAAATCGTAATCGCGCATCTGTTGCTGAATCCACAGGATCTAAGAGCAGCAGCTGCTGGCAGATACATACTCTGCTTCACATGTTGAAAGAGCAACAGAGGTTTGCTTCTTACATTGCCAAGTGAACAGTCGGGGTCCGAAGAATTGGCATCCTGCAGTTGTTGTTTTTGCGTTAATCTTGCAGCAACCGAAGTCAGAATCTTAATATCCTTCGAGCATGAAGTCACCATCTTTGGGATACCACAACCCTAGTGTTGGGGTTCCTTTCAGGTAGCGTAGAATCCTCTTGACGATGGACATGTGCGAGGGTCTAGGACTCGACTGATATCGGGCCGCGAGGCATGTTGGGTACATGATGTCGGGTCTGGATGATGTCAAGTACATCAGCGAACCAATCATTGAGCGGTATAGCGTTTCGTCCACCTTCTCTCCGGTGAGATCAGGGTTGATACCATGATTAGTTGCTAATAGGGTGGATATTGGAGCAGTCTCGGACATCCCAAATTTCTCCAGGACGTCGTAAACATACTTCGTTTGATGAATGAAAGTTCCCTTAGGCATTTGGTCGACTTGCAGCCCTAGGAAGAACTTCATCTCACCCATTGATGACATCTCGAACTTCTGCTTCATCACCTTCTCAAAATCTTTGCAGAGTTCATCATTTGTTGACACGAAGATTATATCATCAACATAAATCTGTACGATCAGTAAGTGCCCATCGACTTCCTTTGTGAAGAGAGTAGCGTCCACTTTTCCTCGGATAAAGCTGTTGGCAAGCAAGTGTTGAGAGGGCGTCTCGTACCAGGCTCTCGGGGCCTGATGCAAACCATACAGCGCTTTGTCTAGCAAGTAAACCTTGTCTTTGTGGATTGGTTCAGTAAAGCCCGGTGGTTGTCCGACATATACCTCCTCTTTCACTTTTCCATATAGAAACGCTGATTTGACATCTAACTGGTACACTTTAAATCCTTTCCATGAAGCGAAGGCAAGGAAAATTCTGATGGCTTCAAGTCGAGCAACTGGAGCGTAAACCTCTGTGAAGTCTATTCCTTCTTGCTGACTAAAACCCTGGACTACGAGTCGAGCTTTATTTCTGACAATCACTCCTCGGTCATCTCTCTTGTATTTGAACACCCATTTTGTGTTTATCTTCCGGTGTCCATCAGGTAGGTCCACAAGCTTCCATACACCAAGTTTCTCGAATTGACTCAGCTCCTCTTGCATTGCATTGACCCATGATCTTCCGTCAGTGCTTCCTTGTAGGTTCGCGGTTCAATCTTCGAAATAAAGCAACTGAGTGAGAATTCAGTTTGTAATGGAGCAATTTTAGTATAAATCAAGTAAGGCCATGGTCAATCTGGCTTCTTGTACGAACTCCTGTTTGTAGCTCTCTTATTATCTACTCCTCGGGGTGGTATAAAAGAGTCCTTGGCATAACTTCACCAGGAACATCCACCTCGCCTTCCAAATTAGTAACGTTCTGGTCCGCAACTTTTTCATTGTCAAGAATTGTCTGGCCTGAAGTTTGGATTTGCTCCCCCTCAGATTCTGAATCACCATAATCAAATGTTGGTCTATCATCAAATTCTGAATTATCATCATTGACTGCCATCTGATATTCTGGAGCAGGCTCGCGTTCCGAAGTAGTCGGAGTTTGCTGAACTTCATCATTCTCTCCAGCATGACTAGGACCAGCTTCATCATCGTTCGAAGTTTGTTGTTGACGTGTAGAAGACATTTCTGGAAATCGTCCCTGAGATGCTTCATATTCTCGTAAAATATCCAAATCATCAAAGTACTCTTGCTCTTCTTTTATCTCGAATGAATCCCATAAGGCATCGTAGTTGAATCGCCATGAGTCTGCGGGCTTCTGTGGAGGCATAGTATAGCCTTGACATTCAACGTGTTGTGCTTCGATGATCCTTTTGAGAATTGGAACAAAGACTCGTCTGAGTGGACTTGAATATCCCACGAAGATACCTTTTATGCTCTTTGAACCACACTTGCCATCGGGATCTAGGACTGTGCATGGAGACCCGAATGGCTCTAAATACTCGAGATTAGGCTTGTGATTGTTGATCAACTCGAAACATGTCTTGTTGTTCTTCTTCAAAGTAAGTACCCGGTTGAGAGTATAGCAAGCAGCTGATACTGCTTCTGCCCAGAAATTAATCGGTAACTTGGAATCAGCTAGCATTGTTCGTGCCATTTCGATCAACATTCTGTTCTTTCTTTATGCGACTCCATTCTGTCGTGGAGTATAAGGTGCGCTGAACTCTTGCAATATACCTCGTCGATCACAGAATTCCTCCATTCTGTTGTTTTTGAATTCTGTACCATTGTCACTTCTTAGTTTGCGTATGCGGGCTCGGTACAGATTCTCTATCTTCCTGAATAACCTCATCAAAATCTCAAATGTCTTGTCTTTTGACTTCAGGAACATCACCCACGAGAATCTTGAATAGTCATCAATGAACGCCAAACAATACAAATCTCCCGTTATGCTTTTGACATTCACAGGACCGAAGAGATCCATGTGAAGTCTCTCTAGTGGTTTCGAGACTGAGTTCATCTTTTTACCCGGATGGGATTTCTTTCGTTGTTTTCCCTTTATACAACTGATACACTCCCCTTCAAGATGAAAACTCTTCAAGTGAACACCTTTTACAAGATCGTTATGCACCAGGTAGTTCATCTTGCGTAGGTGAATGTGGCCCATCTTTCGGTGCCACAGCTCTGACACCTTTTCAGTAGCTCTTGATACGAAGCACTGTGGTTGACCCGTGGTAGTCGTAGAAACGCTCATATCCAACACATACAGATCATTAACCCTTGGTGCTCGCATGATGATCCACTCCTCGGGGATGACAAACCCCGGCTTCAGGATCATACATTCCTTGTCAGTAAAGTGAGTTGAATACATTCTGTCACAGATTTGAGAAATGCTAAGTAAATTGTTCTCTAGCTCTGCTATGTAATTGACTCTTTCAAACGTGATTACACCATTTGATAATGTCCCTTCCCCAACAATACGTCCTCCCTGATTTCCTGCGAAACCGACGTATCCACCGTTGAAACCTCGAACAATGTATAACAAGGTCTTTCTCCCTGTCATGTGCCGGGATGCTCCACTATCTATAATCCACTTTGAGATAGATCTTGGGAGCTCCTGCACATTTCACAAACATTTAGTTAGATTTTGAAGCAACCCAAGCCTCCTTTGACTCGGGTAGCTTGACATTAATGTGAGTTTTCTTTGTGTACAGTGGTGGGAAATTCTTGTCATTCATTTTCAAACTTTCCTCTGACCCAACCTCAACCTCTTTATACAAAAAGAATTCATTTTTCGGAGGTTGACCAGATGGTTGGTCTTTCTTTGGAACATACTTCTTCCCTGGTGGGGTAGAAGTTTGTTTCTCCAACTTCTCATAAAAATTCAAAGGTACATTCATCTTGACTGGTTTAATCGTAGATGATTGTTTTGCAGAATAAGAAACCTTTGGTTTTGGGACACTTGATGTCTTAGCCTCAGATTTTGGCTTCCAAGCTTGTTGTGGAGAAGCAACCCGTTTGTAAAATTTATCAGTTTTCTTTACCGGCTCTTTTACGGGTTCAGTTTTTACTTTGATGTTTTCATTTTTCAAAATCTTATTCTCAACAAACATTGGCGCTTTGCCTTTGACATCATTTTTCTTTCTTGGATTCTCAACAACCACAGACTTAGGTTTTGAGTTGGTGCACTTTCGTGCAATGTGTCCAACTTCGTTGCATTTTGAAGCAAGTGCAGGTGTCAACTTCCCGACTTTTCCCGTCAGTCCGAGGCTGTGAGGCCTTCTTTGCAAAAAAATCTTCATTTGTTTTCGAAAAGATTTCCGACTCTTGCTCGGAAAGTGAACTTGAGCTTTTAACAAACACCTTCTTTTCGAGAAACTTTTTATGTTGAAAGTTCCTCTTTTGATAGTTCTTACCACTCTGATAACCACCCGACCATCTCTTTTGGTTGTTATTGTTAAAACGTGATGGCACAACAGGTTTCGTATAGTAAGATTTATCCTTTTCAAAGTTCAGAAACCTTTTGGAACTTTTTAACCTTTCAATTTCAGAAACATCAATTTCCACAAGTTTGAAAACCTTTTTCAGCTTATCAACATTCGCATTCTTAATTGGGAATTCAATATCCGAGTACAACTTATCAGAACCAGACATCTTGTACATGACAAGAGTAGGTTCGTCACTTGAGTTGTTATGGGATGTAGTTGTTCAGAAAACACTCTTCATCTTCAGTCGAATCACTGTCAGAAGTTAAAACATTTTCAACAACATTCTTTACGACCTCAGATTGAACACTATCTTCATCAGACGATGAAGTGAACGTGGCGTCAATTGTTTCTTGCAATTTTACATCATTTGTTTTCTCACTTGTTTCAACTTCATTAGCCAACCCGGATTGTTTCTTTGAAAAATTGTTAAGCACAGGTGGTGGAACTTGATGATACCCCAGCCCCGTTCCATCCGAGTATACATCTTCACCAGCTTTGTTCTTCCCAATTGGTTTGGGAACGATGAGTTGAAGAACAAAGCTCGCGGAGTTGTTACTGGTCAATTTCAAATTGATTCTTTCATTCTCAATTTTAGCTTCCTGGAACTGAAGCTTAAGATTTGCGATCTCATCCAACTGCTGGTTGATTTGTTTTTCTTTTGCTTGAAGAACTCCAGAAAAATAAACATTTTCTTTGTAAGTTTTACCACTTCGTTCATCAGAATCTTTGATCGTTCTTTTCAATTTCTCATAATTTTCTGAGATTGTTCTGTTTTCAAGAGTTAATTTTTCATTTTCTTTCTTAAAGCGTTCAACATCAGTTTTATCTTTTTCAATATTTTCGTTGAATTCTTTAATTCTTTCATTTGAAGCTCTAAGTAGTTTATCTTGATCTAAAACTTGTTTTTCAACCATATTGACCTTTTCAACCAGATCTTGGGTCTTTTTGAGTGAGAGATACGCATGTGTGCTGCAAACTTTGCATTCTTTCATGCAATTTTTGCAATCACTCTCTGTTTTAGCATAATCAGTCTTACCTGATTCATTTTTTGAACCACTACTACTTACCTTGCTTGTTGACTCAGGACTAGAAGTAGATTTGGAATCTACCTCGAGTGCTTTTTCCATAAGAACTTTGTCGGCCATTTTTGTCAGGTTTTCTGGCGTCATCTCTTTTGAAGTATCAATGATTCCATCATCTATCTTCTTTGACTTTAGCCTTTCTTCTTCAGCTTTCTTTGCTTCGTCTCTCTCTCTCTCTGTTCTTCAGTTTCTGCTATCGATTTTATAAGGGTTTCGACTTGGACTGATGATGGTTCCACAACGATGTTGCCTTTAGGATCCCATCAATTTTCTCTTTTGGCTTCTTTCCAAGTTGCGTAGATTTATCTTTCATAGTTTGTGCTATCAACTTTCGACGGTTGTATGTTTGCTCTTCAGTTAGTGGGGGTTGTTGTACAATTTGGGCCATAAATGCAAACCCAACTGCATCATCTTCCAGTAAGAACTCACTCCAGTCGAAACCTTCATCATCCTGAATCATAGCTAAAGCTCTCGACTTTTCCTTTGGAGTCTCCTCGATCTGCTTCATTCTGGGCGGCTCTTCGCGGTTTCGGTGATAAACAACTTTCTTGTAGTAATCATCATGAAAAGGGTTAGCTGTTTCATCTGCTGCTGAATTTCTGCATTCGCGCTTAAAGTGCTCTTTTTGTTTACACTTGAAGCAGGCTACTTTGGATTTATCAAAACCCAGTTTTGTCGAAGGCCCTCCAATTGAGTTTCTTCCCGTGATCTCTATGAATCGTTGTGCTCTGCGAATTACACTAGCCATGAACCAACGTATATCGATTAATTCCATCTCTTCAGGATCAATCTGGTCATAATCCTCTTTTGTCAGATTTGTATTTCTGAGTTTTCCGGCGACCAGACTTTCATATGATTCTAAGATAGAAGCAAGAAACACCATTTGTTGTTTCGCTGTCTCCTCATTGAAATTTTAAGCGTTGTTCAGGTTCACAACGATGTTACATTGAAAGACATTTTTGGAAACATTTTGTTGTTGGTGACTGCTTGGAACAGACGAAGAAGAACCTCCATGATAACCACTGCTCGGTGAAGAAGTGCTGCTTTTCATTTCTTGAGTCACCGTGTGTGAACTCTCAGCAGTGAATGCGGTTCTTGGTGATGTGGTTTTTGGAATCATGCTCCCCCTATAATAAAGATCAACATTCTGTTGATATGGGGTGTTGTTTACTTTGTTCATTTTCTTGATTTCCAACTCATGACTCTCGAATCTTTCTATCAACCAGTCAACTATCATTTCTGACATTGCTTTGGTGTTTTTCAGAACCAGACCATAATACCGCCAATCTTTCTCTTCTGATAGAGATTCAAATAGCTTTTCAACCATCTCTTCTTCAGTAACTGTGATGCCATGTCTAGCAAGTTCTATCTTCAGATGGCAAAACCGTTCAACCATCTTTAATACATTTTCATTTTTCATATATGCAAATAAGTCAAACTCTTTTTTCAACAATCGTTTCTTGTTTTTCACAATCTCTTCTCCCCCAATACACTTCTTTTCAAGTTTTGCCCATAAGTCTTTTGAATTTTTATAGTTAATCAAGGAAATAATACCGTCTCTGACTAACTGATGAAGCAATGCTACACACTTTTGTTCAGCGATAAACGTCTCCTGTTCATTGTCAGCCAAGTTTTCAAAATCTCCTCTTGTAACATCATAACCATTCTTCATGTTGGTCCCGTTGCACAGGATCTGATCGTAAGGAACAAGATGAATCGACTTTGTCTAATGTGCGGAATCCATTAAGATAAATCACAGATAATCAACACAGAATTCAACGATTAAACACGGTCTGTTCTTTCTATTAGTCGTTCTGAAAGTACAAAGCTCCGGTAGAAGACAGACACTGGTCAGGTTCTCACTCGAGTCAAAAGTTCTGAAGGTAATACCCGGACGAGGTATTTATAGGCAACTCAGGAAGTGGTGAGTGTTGTCCGATCGGATAATAAGCTATACGATCGGATAACATCCTGTCCGAATGGATAACATGCTGTTCGGTCGGATGAGTGCTATCCGATCGGATGGCAATCCGATCAGATGACATCAGTCAACACAAGTCAACACTTTACATATATGCCCTGTTTCCTGAGTTGTCATACTATCTACACACATACATTACATAATTGTTTACAAAGACACAAATATACAAAACATGACTACATGCTGACGGAAGCTACAGACGTATGTACTAACAGTCTCCACATCGGATGTAGGTGTAGTTCCTTCCAGCATAGTCTTTAATTCCTCCTGTTGCGTCTTCGTTCTCTTGCTTTCTGTCTTCTCAACTCTGCTTTTTCTTCTAACATTCTTTTTCTTTTATGGCTTCCTTCAGTCAACCACCAATTTCTGTAAACAGGATCACCATCACGCTTCCGATCCCATTTAGGAATCTTGTTTTCCTCTGATTCAATTGGCGTTTGATCTGTTGGTGGTACAATGCCCATCTTACGCCTTCCCATCTCAGCTGCTCTTTTAGCAATTTCTTCAGACCTTTTGCTGCGCTTGTACCTTTTTAGGAACTCATCAATCTCCAGATCTCTCCATTTTGTCTTCCAGTATCTTCCGGAATTGATGTCTTGTGCAAAACATACATCTACAATTGCTTGATATTGCTGAGCTTGAGCTTTGTCTCTCCTTTCGTAAATGATCTTGTTGTAGAACAAGCAATCGATATCCTTTTTCGAATAGTTAACAAGCCACATTGGATCCAGAATACTAATTCTTCGAGATTTTCCAGTGGTCTTGTCATACAGAGAGATAACTGCCTCAGCCGTCGTTTCGTTGTACAACCAACTTTGAAACAAATCATGGAAGTCTTGCTCAATGGCTCTGAGAGGCATATTCTTCAAACATTTAGGCGGCTTTACATCCAAAGTTATATCTTTTCTACCATTCTCGAGATACGTGACAATCTGCTTTGGATACTGTGGCTTCCAATCAGGATAACCATTCTTTGCCTGCAATTTGATGTAGTTCCACAAATCTTGATCATGTTGTCTAACTTCTGGACCATAGTAGAACTGCTTGATATTTTTTGTTTTCACCAACTCATCCACATCCCACCATGGTAGAGAACTGATATCTGACAAAAATTCAAAGTACTGAACTCCTTCTTCCCGTCTGATAGCATAGACTTTAAGATCTTCAAGATATCCCCATGATAGAATATCTCCCCAAGATAGATTTTTGTCGTGAGTGAAATACTGAAGAGCTTTAAAGAGACTTTCTTTCTTTGGGCATAACTTTGAACCATTTCTTTCGTTCTTCAACAAGAATTTCTCTGGGGATTGTTTCCGGAACACCTTCAGTAGAAACTTTTTCAACGATTTTCCTTCTGATTTCATCTTCATTTCTGTCTTTGAACATCTCAGCAAATGAAGGAAATGTTTCATCAATTCCAGAATAATGGAAATCAATTCCATCATCAGATGAATGTGAAGCATCTTCAATAATGACATCATCGTAATGGTCTGCTTCATGAGCATATCTTGGTTCAAAATCTTTCTCTGGAGACTGAGGAATCTCATCCTCAATATCAAACTTGAACTTTCCATCTTCTAAACCCAACTCTTCTAACATTTCAGCTCTAGTTCTCTGAACCTCGATCTCACCTTCATATTTCTCATGTAGGTAGATAACAGTAGGGTTTGTTAGGAATACCTGGTCTACATGTTGTTTTCCTGATGATGAGGCTTCATGTTGAGTATCATCTTCTTGTTCGTTAATTTCATCATTCAGCAACTCTTCAATCCTTGTTTGAACATTAGGATTATTGATTAACAAGCCAGAAGACCCTTGATCATCATCATCATCGTTTTTCTTGTCATCATCATCTTTCTTATCATCTTTCTGAACAGACTCGTCTTTATCATCATTTTCATCTTCATTCTCTTCATCTCCAAACAACACTATATCAGAATCTTCATCAATGATTTCACAACGTGCTTTCTTTGCCTTTCCTTAATCTTTATTTGGCGAGCAATTTCTGGTATACTGTAAGGCTTTGTAGAAGCTCTACCAACAAGTACAAACTGTTGCGTCTTCCATTCTAGTAGCAACACTTCTTTGGCCTTTCTTTTCTTTTGTATGGAAACAACTCTACGCATAATTTCATCAGTATCAATGGATAAAGAAGACTCACCAACTAACATGTAGTCTTGACCTTCTTCATCTTCAGCATCTTGTTCTTGAATAACTTCAACAACTTGTTCTTGAACAACTTCAGCATTAATCATTTCAACATCAACTTGACTTGAAGAACCACCAGCTTCTTGAATATCTTCAACAACACTTTTGTTCTTTTGAGTGGCATCTTCAGCTAGTCGTCTTTCTCGTTCCATTCTTCTCTCTTCTACCTTTTTAACTTCAAGATCATTGAAAGCAGCATGAACATCAATCTTCAAGTGACTTTCCATTACCGCATACAACATGTTAAGCTGGTTGTCTTTCATTACTTTATCAGCCTTCATTGCTTCCATCTCCAACTTCATAGTCTTCATTTCATTTGACGAAGCTTCACTCATTTCACTGAGAAGCTGATTAAGCGTCTGATTCACATCTTGAAGATTCTTTATCTTCACATTTAATGAAGAAATTTGTGACAACCCGCACTAAACCAGGTATCCGTACAACTTAATTAATGATTAATTACTACTTGATTACCGTGCTTGATGGAAACTAGCTGATAAACTGCTACCTGCATACTGATACATGCACTTACTTGCATCATACTTTATTTGCTGTCACTACATTATTTACGTGCTGAACCCTAGTGACAAACATGATGCACAAAAAGCACGGTGGCGCTAAACGGATACACAGTGAACATGCTGATATAACCAGCATCAGGCAAATACTGCCTCAAGGCCTGTTAAGAGCCTCATATATTTTGGCTACACTGGTAGTGAGTGTAGGATATAAGGGTTGTGTTACCGCGTCTCTAGGGATAAGATACACTGATTCGGATGTGCCAAGAACGTACTTTAAAGTACCAAACACAGCACTTTGAAAAAATAAACCAGCTTCTAGCTGACTAGTAAAGTGCCAAAAAAAAAAAATGAGAAATTAACACTAGACACTTTCTAAGGTGTCGGGAAAACAAACTGTGTCACTAAAAATATAATAACGACACTTTAAAGCTTTTGTAACACTTTAACGGATTTCTATCCAACCGAACACCCGGACTTTACCCGGAACATGAAAATATTAGTATTTTCACTATTTATATTTTTCTGAGCCAGTTAGGGTCTCTGATTACCCTGACACCCGTCATAACTCATAACATACAAGTAACGGGGTTTAACACCTAAACTAACTTAGTTAACCTAACTAAGCCCTAACTAATCTACTTACAATCAAACTAGCCCCACCCCATGCCATAACCGGCCCCATGAATCAAGGGGACACAAATGGTACTTGTGATTAGTTAAAGATTGCTTTGTCTAATATCTTAAGGACATAAAACCCAAAGGATATAAGGGACTTGAATTTGGCTATATATAACACACTAAACATAAGATAATCACACCTAACTTTCACCAACACATCACTCTCTTTCTCTCCTAGAAGCTTACGGCCAAGCATTCCCATCCATCCATCAATTTTTCGGTTTTAGTTATTCACATTCCAAGATCATACAAACATCCAAGGTCACGTTTTAGGAGCTTTGGTGCAAGCGGAACACGAAGGACCTCAACCGTTGGCTTTTATCCACCCCGTTTTCGTCACGATTCTTCCCTAGCCCCGAGCTAGAGGTATATTGTTTATAACTCGTTTTTAAGATTATCTAAAGTGGTTAAAAGAACTTTCGTCGGTTAAATGTCATAAACATGCGATTTGGAACTTTAAAGTCTAGTAAAATCACAAAAATGGAGGTTAATAGCATATAACTTGTGTAAAAGTCGTAGGACTTGAAATTTGTGCTTATTGTGACCCGATCTATAATGTGGTAGCTCGAATCTTCGTTTAACCCGACTTTGTAAAATCACGTGTCATCACATAAGCTTGTTTTTGAAAGATACAAGGGTTAAAGGTGAAACACTACCACATTTTAGAGACATGAACTTGTGTGAAAATATTTTAGTTGTGTAAAAGTGATTTAACCGGTAAAATGGTGTTTAAAACTAGCGGATCTACGTATCCGCAAGTGGTATTTCTGAAAGACCACACTTTAAAGAAATCATGTTTTTCTAAAGATGGATCTTACACTAATAAATATGATTTTATAAACCACAAGTGTGTAGACACTTGTGAAATGGAAAAACCCGACAAAGAAGTATATTTGTCACTTGTTACTAGAAGTTGTAAAGACGGTTTTCTCTAAACACGAGATTTTTATGAAATTAAAGCTACTTTATATAAAGATCTACACATATAAAGGGTGTTTACACTATAGATTCGGAAAAACTACAAGTTCATGCGATTATGCAAATTTACATACTTGTCGACTAGTTTGATGTGTCGGAAATTGTTTGATTGAATAAAGAAGATTGTTGAATTGATTTGTTTAAAGAAAATGATACGCTTGAAAGCGTGGCCACCTCCAGTTACAGAGGAAACTCTGGCGAAATTTTCTAAAAACCTAACACTTAGACTTTTTACACAACAAGTGTTAGAATTATTTTTGGACATATTTTCAAAACATAAATTTCGCCAGCACTATATTTTACTAAATATTCGGAGGTGGGATTTTCACAAAGGTTAACGTGATAAATATATTTGTCACAACACTGTTTATGATTATTTTGTGAAATACATAAATATTATTTTAGAGTGAAAATAATATTTACAAGCGTTAATGATTCCAAAACTTTGCGAACGCTTCCACAAACATATAAGTTACACCGGTAATTACATTACCACAAGATTGATAAAACGTAACTTACGCACATGTATTGTATCCCCCATCCTTGGGAAGAAGAATAACTACCAAGTGTATACGGAACATAAACACGAAATAGTTGTCTAACTATTTCCCAAAGACATAAACTGTAAAGCTAAGGCACGGCCGTCCGTCTAATAGAATTAGCACTTGTAGGTCGTTGCACAGCTTACTATATTGGAGACACTTGGTAGAGACGCGCATTCACTGTGAGTTCATGTCCCCCTTTTCTCTAACTGTTTTCAGTTTACTTAACTGCGGGGGTGAAATACATGTTACTATGTTTATGAATATTTCTTACATGGTATGGTCAGCTCAGGAAGGAACTGTTAGGTTATGTGCTTGGGTAGGTGAAACCTTAAGAATATTAGTCCTCGTAGTGCGATCGAGGGATACGAGTGGTAGGCCTATTTGAGCATGACAAACACCACCCATGCGCCCTAAGGTTGGACCATGTGGTGACCTTGCCATAACACCACCCATGCGCCCTAAGGTTGGACCATGTGGTGCCCTTGTCATAACACCACCCATGCGCCCTCAGGTTGGACCATGTGGTGCCCTTGTCATAACACCACCCATGCGCCCTCAGGTTGGACCATGTGGTGCCCTTGTCATAACACCACCCATGCGCCCTAAGGTTGGACCATGTGGTGACCTTGTCCTATCCCCACCCATGCGCCCTAAGGTTGGACCATGTGGTTACACATTAACTAATATGTTTCCTTATTTGCTTCATACCAGAGTTTACAAAGCATTCAATGATTAAAAAGGTTTATTCGCGCGCACATGATAAACACATGAACTCGCTCAACATTATTGTTGATTTTTCAACTCACATGTATTTCAGGAAATTAAACGGATCTGGCACGGTATGGAACGTTTTCCGCTGCATATTGTCATGAAGTCATCAGGGTTTAGGGGATGTGTCTCTTACCTGGACAAGACACAGTCCCTAAATCACGTTTATGTTTATGTTATAAGTTGTTATGTCTTTTGAACAAGGTTATTGTTGTTGGGTATGTTCTCGTCAAACAATGGTATTGTATGTTATTTTCAAACTTAATGGATGACTTGCATGGTTTTTAAATTCATATAGCTTGTTATGATTAAGCTATGGTATTAAGAAGTCACACCAAAATTTACCACGCTTCCGCAAAGCCAGGGTGTGACAGCTTGGTATCAGAGCTCTGATCATAGCGAACTAGGATTCTGTCTCGAGTCTAGACTATGATCACTAGGGCTCTCACGAAAACATTTTTCTGCATACCACTTAAGTCCAGATCCACACTTTTTACAGACAAATGTTGAGCACATTTTATTAATTATAAGTTCAGCTTGGAGGGCTGAGGATCGGTCTGGAGGATCGAAGTGATGGAGGTAGTTGAGCACGTTGGTTTGTTATAGGATCGATCTGGAGGATCGAGGTTTGGTTTAAGTGAAGGATAGAGCAGTCTTGTAGACTGAATGAAATTGGCTAGTAAAGCTAGGAAAAGTATGTGATACCTTACTTGGTGACTTATGTGATTAACTGATTATATGATTGATTATTATACGTATATGTGTTTGTGTTACAAACATTATGCTTTCATCAAGTACTAGAAGGATGGGCACTACGAACCCCATGACCATAGTATCAGACGACATAGTTCAACAAAGCACGAGGTGTACATTTCTGATACTACCGGCACAGACAACGACGACTTTCAGCCCTTTGTGCACTGCCTGAAGTCGTAGCAGAGCCTACTGATGGCCATCTTGTTGGGAATTTGCCACTGGCAGTGATCCCTGCTCCTGTGCCCCTTGCCGCTCATCCTGTTGATGATACGCCCTCCCAACGAGGCCTCTGAAGACGATAACGATCTACTGAAGGAGGACCCATTCGAGGGCAGGGCCTTATTACTGCTGGTATTAGACTACTACATGCGGACGCTCCTATAGGGGAAACTTATGACCATTCCCCTATCCCAGACTCATTTGAGTTTCTGACACCCGCATCTTCGCACATACAGGGAATGCAGCACTACTTACACGACGCCGACCCTGATACGGCATCACTAGCTGCACCGGATCCCGCACACAGTTTTGAGTTTGATCGTGAGTATGAGGACAATTCTGTTTTTCCGCCTGGTGTTGATCCAGACCATGACATTGAGTTCATGCACTTAGACCAGCCCTTGGGGGATCCTGTAGCCCCTGTCGACCCCTGTGTTTGTTGATCCGGCTGATTTTGAGATAGAGTTTTTGATTCGGAGCTAGCCGTGGCCCCTGAGCCAGGCGTTGCTCCTGACCCCGCATTGGAACATGACCCTGTTCATGCCGATGCACCTGCTGTTGCTCCTGGATTGATCATCTGCGTGGACGAGAGAAAATTTGGGGTAACTGTGCAAGACAATTTATTATTACGGGGGCCCACGTAATAACGACTTGTAGTGCACAGGAATCCTGGTGGACTCTGCGGGTCGAGCTAATGATAAACCACGCAGCAGGAAATAACCTAAACACGAATGACCAAGGCGATGTAGCCTCGAGTTCATTTTATTACAAGCAACAAGCCAAATTGACAAGCCTATGTGAAGGCTCAGGAATTTATTTCCCCACTTATACAGTGAGTATATTTGCGTGTGAAATGAGGTGATTACATGATGGCTTACGTTGCTATATATATACCCCATAGACAATTGAAACATTGTCCAACCCGCTTCACGCTATTTCGACAAAAGGAAATGTCACCCGGACGTGACACAAGCACCAGTACGTTACTAAGGACAGAAGACGAGCTGCAAGAACGCATCTCGCAGATAAATGCACGACACGAAGACCTCCACTCTAAGTACAACGACAACATTACTGGAGATAACCCCTCAACTGGCTGCACCTATAAACAGTGCCTGAACTGCAAGCCTTTGAACTTTGTCGGAACCGGAGGCACCGTTGCATTTGTTCGTTGGTCCGAAAAGACCGACCCCACTCTAAGAATGAGTAACTGTTCGCCCCAACAGAGTGTTACCTACATCTCGGGGATATTTAGATGGCACACTCTCTTAATGGAACCTCCAGGTTCGGACCCTTGGCACAGACGCTGCTTATACACTGAGCTGGGACGAGCTCAAGGAAACGATTGAGAAGAAATGTTGTTTTAGGACAGAAACTCAGAAACTTGACGTGAAGTCCTGGAATTTGATAATGGACGAACCAGAAATTCCTGAACTTGTCCAGCGATCGCACGACTTATCTAGGGTCGCCCCCCTACTTAGTCAAACCGGGGTTCAAAAGGATTGAACGATTCACTTGGACACTTGCACCCCAGATCAGGGGTATGGTTACTACCTCGAAGCCTCGACCATTGCAGAGGCTAATTTATTTATATCATGAGATGTTATGTGGATGATTTATTGATAGCATGAGATGTTATGTGTTGGTTGCATACATGCATTTTATTTGCGATGACCTAACCTACGTGAAACATCTTTCAGAAAATGCCTCCAAAACGGGGTGTACGCATACCCACCAACGAGGCGGAACTTCAGGGAATCATTGCTGCAGTCATCGCACAATACGACGCCCATCGCTCCGAGCACAACGGAGATACCTCAGGAAGTAATCCACCCAACGGCTGCACTTACAAGCATTTCTTAGGCTGTCAGCCCCTACATTTTGACGGCACTGGGGGTGCCGTAACTTTTGTACGCTGGATTGAGAAGACGGACACTGTTTTGCGTGCGAGCAAATGCGCCCCAAGAGATCAGGTCACGTACATTTCCGGGCTGTTCCGAGATGGGGCTCTGTCATGGTGGAAACTTCAGGTTCAGACCATGGGCGAGGCTGCTGCATATGCTCTATCATGGGACGAGCTGAAAGAGCTAATGCATAAAAAGTACTGTTCGAGAACAGAAAGCCAGAAGGTAGAAACTGAGTTCTGGAACTTGAAGATGGAAGGTCCAAAAATAGTTGAGTATGTGGAGAAATTCCAAGTTCTATCGCGTATCGTTCCATACATGGTAGATCCGGAGTTTAAGAGGATTGAGCGTTTCATTTGGGGATTGGCACCCCAAATCATAAGCATGGTAACGGCATCAAAGCCTGCAACAATCACTGAGGCCATCAATCTAAGTGTAGCCCTGACGGAAGAGGCAATCAGGATGAACAGATTTTCAACCTCTGAGGAGAAGAAGGAAACTCATGTAGAGTCATCTGGGGGTAACAAGAGGAAGTTGGCGAATTTCAAACAGGGTACCCAGTCGAGTAGCAACGACAAGGCCAAAAAGAGAAAAGAGTACACGGGTATCCTACCAAAGTGCGACAACTGTCGACGTCACCATAACGGGCGGTGTAGATATGGAAAATGTGGTAACTGTGGCAAGGTGGGACATGTCAAGGAAACGTGTCGGCAAGGTACTAAACATGGAAATAGAGGTCAAGATGGTAACGGAAATCGCGGGGGAAATAACGACGACAACAACTATCAAGGCAGGGATGGTGACGATCAAGGCTGTGGCCAAGCATGTTTTAATTGCGGTGATGTGGGGCATTTCAGGAAGTATTGCCCTAAGAACACTCAGGCAAGTGGATGAAAGCTCAATAGCGGGGATAGAATCCAAGCGTGGATATAGGTACGTCCCATAAAAGTTAATGTTATGCTCTATTTGACAGTATTGCCAAATTTTAGCTTCAGAAAATACAGTTGTATTAGTAGTAAGTAACCTAGATACCCAGTTCTCGATAGAATAAGCCTAACGGAAGCTTCGACGTGATAATTGGGATGGACTGGTTGTCGAATGACCATGCGGAGATTGACGTCCACGCCCCGACGACGAACGGAGGAATGATCGTGACTCATGGAGCAGGATACGCTCCTGCGGATTATAAGAAGACCCAAAAATTCTCGCGCAAAGGTTGTGTTGCATTCTTGGCTCATGTTATGGAAAAGGAGGTCGAAGAACCAAAACTCAAAGGTATCCTTGTGATTGGAGAATACCCCGAAGTCTCCCTCGAAGACTTGCCGGAATCATCTCCTCACGATTAGTCGAATCCCGCGTCGACTTAATTCCGAGCACTGCACCCGTAGTTGATGCATCATAGCAACTTACATTTTCGGAGATGCAAGGACTGACAGAAAAGTGTTAGCAATGGTTAGAGAAGGAAGATAACAGACCAAAATTTCCTTTTGGGGTAATCCCATCTTTTACCCATCAAAAAGAAGGACGATGATTTTCAATAAACATCAACTTCAGAGAATTGAACAAGCTGGCGATCAAGAACAGGTATCCTCTGCCAAGAATCGACGATCTGTTTGATCAACTGCAAGGCTCGAACTATTATTCAAAGATCGATCTTCGGTCTGGATACCATCAATTAAGGATACAGGAGGAAAGTATCCCGAAAACAGCCTTCCGAACTCGTTATGGACACTACGAGTTCCTCGTCATGCCAATTGGTTTGACAAACACACCTGCGGTATTCATGGATCTAATGAATAGAGTTTGCAAGCCATACTTGGACAAGTTCGTGATTGTGTTTATCAACGACATCTTGATTTATTCAAGGACAAAGGCTGAACACGAACAGCATCTAAGAACTATTCTGGAGCTGCTAGAGAAGGAACAGTTGCATGCCGAGTTCTCTAAGTGCGAGTTTTGGCTACGCAAAGTCCAGTTTCTTGGACATGTGGTTAATGGAAATGGGATTCATGTTGATCCCACAAAGATCAAGGCAATCAAGAATTGGGAAACGCCTACAACGCCAACCGAGATTCGACAATTCTCGAGTTTGGCTGGCTACTATCGAAGGTTCATCGAGGATTTCTCGAAAGTCGCTCAACCTTTGACGCTCCTCACACAGAAGGACAAGACGTTTGATTGGGGGATCAAACAGGATGAAGCATTTCAGATATTAAAGGATAAGCTTTGTAACGCGCCAATCCTAGCTCTACCAGAAGGTACCGACAATTTTGTGGTATACTGCGACGCATCGCGTTAAGGATTGGGTTGCGTGTTGATGCAACGCCAAAAGGTTATTGCCTACGCATCGCGCCAACTGAAGGTACACGAAAAGAACTATACCACCCACGATTTGGAGCTTGGCGCAGTAGTTTTTGCACTAAAGATCTGGAGACACTACCTGTATGGTACGAAGTGCACAGTCTTCACAGATCACAAAAGCCTACAACATATATTCAACCAGAAAGAGCTGAATATGAGGCAAAGATGATGGGTCGAATTATTGAACGATTACGACTGCGAGATAAAATATCATCCAGGGAAGGCGAATGTAGTCGCCGATGCCCTAAGTCGTAAAGAAAGAATCAAGCCCATAAGGGTTAGGGCTTTGGAAATGATCATACGAACCGATCTTTCCTCGCGCATTCGTGCTGCACAAAAGGAAGCTCTCAAGGAGGGAAACCTTGAGGAAGAATATCTCCGTGGAATGGAGAAGCTTTTGGTACCAAACGAGGAAGGAACGTTATGTTTTGAGAAAAGGATTTGGGTTCCTCTGTTTGATGGATTAAGGGAAGTTATTTTCAACGAAGCGCACAAGTCACGGTACTCTATCCACCCTGGATCGGATAAGATGTACCAGGATCTTAAAGATTACTATTGGTGGCCTAGGATGAAAGGCGACGTTGCTGTCTACGTGAGCAAATGTTTGACGTGCGCTAAGGTCAAGGCAGAATACCAGAAGCCTTCGGGACTTCTGCAACAACCTGAGATTCCCAAGTGGAAATGGGAACAAATCTCAATAGATTTTGTTACAAAACTGCCAAGAACGCCAAGAGGCCATGATATGATTTGGGTAATTGTTGACCGCCTAACAAAGTCCGCACACTTTCTGCCAATCAAGGAGAAGGACAGTACTAGTAAACTTGCGGAAATTTACTTGAGAGAGATCGTAGCACGCCATGGAGTACCTCTCTCAATCATCTCTGATAGAGACGGAAGGTTTGTGTCAAGAATATGGCAATCCTTCCAAGAATCTTTTGGCTCACAATTGAATCTGAGCACTGCGTTCCATCCGCAACTGATGGCCAGAGCGAGCGAACAATACAAACTTTGGAAGACATGCTGAGGGCATGTGTTATGGATTTGAGCGGTAGCTGGGATAAACACTTACCTTTGGTCGAATTTTCATACAACAACAGCTACCACACCAGTATTGGTGTCGCGCCATTTGAGGCCCTATACGGACGCAAGTGCCGATCACCACTATGTTGGTCTGACGCAGGTGATAGGCAGCTTGCTGGTCCCGAGATCGTCCAAGAGACGACAGATAAGATCGCGCAAATTCTTAAACGCATCGAAGCCGCTCGCCACAGGCAAAAGGCCTACGCGGATCCAAACCGGAAGCATGTGGACTTCCAAGTCGGAGAGATGGTATTATTGAAGGTTTCACCCTGGGAAGGGGTAGCACGCTCTGGTAAGCATGAAAAGTTAAATCCACGCTACATTGGTCCCTTCAGAATTCAGGAAAGAATTGGGACAATAGCATACAAGTTGGACCTACCTGCTGAACTGAATGGTGTTCACGATACATTTCATGTATCCAATTTAAAGAAAAGTCCAACACAAATTGACATTGCCATTCCTACCGACGAGACTCACATTGACGACACGCTCCACTTCGTTGAAGAACCTGTTGAGGTCACGGATTGGAAAGTTAACAAGACCCGCCGGAGCAGTGTCAAACTCGTCAAAATTCGTTGGAATGCCAGACATGGTCCGGAAATCACAGGGGAACGTGAGGACCGGATGAAAGAGAAATACCCCCACTTATTTCCTAAGAACTCTGCATCTACAAGCGGAACTTAAATTTCGGGACGAAATTTATTTAACGGGGGGAGAATGTGACAACCCGCACTAAACCAGGTATCCGTACAACTTAATTAATGATTAATTACTACTTGATTACCGTGCTTGATGGAAACTAGCTGATAAACTGCTACCTGCATACTGATACATGCACTTACTTGCATCATACTTTATTTGCTGTCACTACATTATTTACGTGCTGAACCCTAGTGACAAACATGATGCACAAAAAGCACGGTGGCGCTAAACGGATACACAGTGAACATGCTGATATAACCAGCATCAGGCAAATACTGCCTCAAGGCCTGTTAAGAGCCTCATATATTTTGGCTACACTGGTAGTGAGTGTAGGATATAAGGGTTGTGTTACCGCGTCTCTAGGGATAAGATACACTGATTCGGATGTGCCAAGAACGTACTTTAAAGTACCAAACACAGCACTTTGAAAAAATAAACCAGCTTCTAGCTGACTAGTAAAGTGCCAAAAAAAAAAATGAGAAATTAACACTAGACACTTTCTAAGGTGTCGGGAAAACAAACTGTGTCACTAAAAATATAATAACGACACTTTAAAGCTTTTGTAACACTTTAACGGATTTCTATCCAACCGAACACCCGGACTTTACCCGGAACATGAAAATAATAGTATTTTCACTATTTATATTTTTCTGAGCCAGTTAGGGTCCCTGATTACCCTGACACCCGTCATAACTCATAACATACAAGTAACGGGGTTTAACACCTAAACTAACTTAGTTAACCTAACTAAGCCCTAACTAATCTACTTACAATCAAACTAGCCCCACCCCATGCCATAACCGGCCCCATGAATCAAGGGGACACAAATGGTACTTGTGATTAGTTAAAGATTGCTTTGTCTAATATCTTAAGGACATAAAACCCAAAGGATATAAGGGACTTGAATTTGGCTATATATAACACACTAAACATAAGATAATCACACCTAACTTTCACCAACACATCACTCTCTTTCTCTCCTAGAAGCTTACGGCCAAGCATTCCCATCCATCCATCAATTTTTCGGTTTTAGTTATTCACATTCCAAGATCATACAAACATCCAAGGTCACGTTTTAGGAGCTTTGGTGCAAGCGGAACACGAAGGACCTCAACCGTTGGCTTTTATCCACCCCGTTTTCGTCACGATTCTTCCCTAGCCCCGAGCTAGAGGTATATTGTTTATAACTCGTTTTTAAGATTATCTAAAGTGGTTAAAAGAACTTTCGTCGGTTAAATGTCATAAACATGCGATTTGGAACTTTAAAGTCTAGTAAAATCACAAAAATGGAGGTTAATAGCATATAACTTGTGTAAAAGTCGTAGGACTTGAAATTTGTGCTTATTGTGACCCGATCTATAATGTGGTAGCTCGAATCTTCGTTTAACCCGACTTTGTAAAATCACGTGTCATCACATAAGCTTGTTTTTGAAAGATACAAGGGTTAAAGGTGAAACACTACCACATTTTAGAGACATGAACTTGTGTGAAAATATTTTAGTTGTGTAAAAGTGATTTAACCGGTAAAATGGTGTTTAAAACTAGCGGATCTACGTATCCGCAAGTGGTATTTCTGAAAGACCACACTTTAAAGAAATCATGTTTTTCTAAAGATGGATCTTACACTAATAAATATGATTTTATAAACCACAAGTGTGTAGACACTTGTGAAATGGAAAAACCCGACAAAGAAGTATATTTGTCACTTGTTACTAGAAGTTGTAAAGACGGTTTTCTCTAAACACGAGATTTTTATGAAATTAAAGCTACTTTATATAAAGATCTACACATATAAAGGGTGTTTACACTATAGATTCGGAAAAACTACAAGTTCATGCGATTATGCAAATTTACATACTTGTCGACTAGTTTGATGTGTCGGAAATTGTTTGATTGAATAAAGAAGATTGTTGAATTGATTTGTTTAAAGAAAATGATACGCTTGAAAGCGTGGCCACCTCCAGTTACAGAGGAAACTCTGGCGAAATTTTCTAAAAACCTAACACTTAGACTTTTTACACAACAAGTGTTAGAATTATTTTTGGACATATTTTCAAAACATAAATTTCGCCAGCACTATATTTTACTAAATATTCGGAGGTGGGATTTTCACAAAGGTTAACGTGATAAATATATTTGTCACAACACTGTTTATGATTATTTTGTGAAATACATAAATATTATTTTAGAGTGAAAATAATATTTACAAGCGTTAATGATTCCAAAACTTTGCGAACGCTTCCACAAACATATAAGTTACACCGGTAATTACATTACCACAAGATTGATAAAACGTAACTTACGCACATGTATTGTATCCCCCATCCTTGGGAAGAAGAATAACTACCAAGTGTATACGGAACATAAACACGAAATAGTTGTCTAACTATTTCCCAAAGACATAAACTGTAAAGCTAAGGCACGGCCGTCCGTCTAATAGAATTAGCACTTGTAGGTCGTTGCACAGCTTACTATATTGGAGACACTTGGTAGAGACGCGCATTCACTGTGAGTTCATGTCCCCCTTTTCTCTAACTGTTTTCAGTTTACTTAACTGCGGGGGTGAAATACATGTTACTATGTTTATGAATATTTCTTACATGGTATGGTCAGCTCAGGAAGGAACTGTTAGGTTATGTGCTTGGGTAGGTGAAACCTTAAGAATATTAGTCCTCGTAGTGCGATCGAGGGATACGAGTGGTAGGCCTATTTGAGCATGACAAACACCACCCATGCGCCCTAAGGTTGGACCATGTGGTGACCTTGCCATAACACCACCCATGCGCCCTAAGGTTGGACCATGTGGTGCCCTTGTCATAACACCACCCATGCGCCCTCAGGTTGGACCATGTGGTGCCCTTGTCATAACACCACCCATGCGCCCTCAGGTTGGACCATGTGGTGCCCTTGTCATAACACCACCCATGCGCCCTAAGGTTGGACCATGTGGTGACCTTGTCCTATCCCCACCCATGCGCCCTAAGGTTGGACCATGTGGTTACACATTAACTAATATGTTTCCTTATTTGCTTCATACCAGAGTTTACAAAGCATTCAATGATTAAAAAGGTTTATTCGCGCGCACATGATAAACACATGAACTCGCTCAACATTATTGTTGATTTTTCAACTCACATGTATTTCAGGAAATTAAACGGATCTGGCACGGTATGGAACGTTTTCCGCTGCATATTGTCATGAAGTCATCAGGGTTTAGGGGATGTGTCTCTTACCTGGACAAGACACAGTCCCTAAATCACGTTTATGTTTATGTTATAAGTTGTTATGTCTTTTGAACAAGGTTATTGTTGTTGGGTATGTTCTCGTCAAACAATGGTATTGTATGTTATTTTCAAACTTAATGGATGACTTGCATGGTTTTTAAATTCATATAGCTTGTTATGATTAAGCTATGGTATTAAGAAGTCACACCAAAATTTACCACGCTTCCGCAAAGCCAGGGTGTGACAAAATTTCTGCTGTCAATAATTCAAATACTTTAGAATTATCACTGCTATCATCCTTCAATTCATTTATCATCTTCTCTTTGTCTATCAGCACCGTCGTGATTTGATCACGAGCTTTCATCAGCTGATTAACCTTCTTCTTTAAAACATCACGTCCTGCTTCACCTTTGTCTTTAGCCTTTTCGAGAGCAGCAACTTTCTTCAGTAATTCTTTTACAGCTTCATTATTGAACATGTCGTAATCATCTTCTGGAATATCTTCACTAAAAATTCCAGTTGCAGGTGGAAGATTGCCAAAAAAATCATCTGTAACTTTTGGACGTGAGGATTCTGGAATCTCAATATTTTCAGGAATTGGTGGAAATTTTGAAGAAAAATCTCCACCCTCAGTCACTTCAACATAATCATCGTGACCAACTTTCTTTTTACCCTCTGGTTCTTGAGCCTTTGATGATTCAGCATGCTTTTTGCCTTTGCCTCCTTGATCTTTTTGAGCTTTAGCTTCTCCTTTCTTTGCACACACACTTCTTGGAATAACTCCAGTTTGAACAACTTTGCGCTTCTTTATTTGTTTCTTTGGTTGATCCGGTTCAAAGGAAGAATCTTCCTCATCTGATACCTTTTGTTTCTTTGTAGGCTTTTTCTTCAATTGTACTTTGCCTCTGCCAAGTGTAGTTGGATCAAGTTCTGATTCTGACTCTGTAGCTTCAGAATCTTCATCACTTGAGACATCTTGAACAACACCTTCAGGTTCTTTGCCTTTGAAGCCTTTAGATTGAACACTTGAACTTTTCTCTTTCTGAGCAGCAACATCCTCAATCTTTTTCAAAAAGCTTTCAAGAGATTGTGACAGCAACTCAGTTCCTTCTTGAATAACTGCAGACGGTTCCAAAACTATTTCATCCACCAATTTTTGTTGTGGTTCTGCAAAATAGACATAGAAGATGTCATTAGAATAATATAACATTTTAAAATTCTAACTTCTTCTTATTACTCCCCCTTTCACTGTACCCTTAATAACAATCTTAGGAACTGGTTCCTTTGGAATCGGAACTGTAGGAGATGACTTGGGAGTTCTCTTTCTCTTCCCGTCTTTTACACACCACCATCTAGTTTTCTTTTCAGAAAACAAACTCATTTTCTCATTTTCATTGTCAGAATTACTATCTTGATGTCTCCAAGCATCATTCTCTGGAGCAACATAAGCTGGTCTGCTAATTCTGCATATCATTCTTTTTGCTTCTGCGTTTGGACCCTTAGTAAGTCTGCTTATTGTTTCTGCTGTCATGTGTCTCAGTCCCAATATATCATCGTCATTTTTCTCAAGATCTTTGAACTGATCATCAAGTAGCATCTGTACAAAGCGAGGATACATGATGTACTTCTTGTTTCCAGCCTTTGTTTTTTCAATCATGTAGTCAAATATCACTTGAGAAATATTATATGGCCTATTCAAAACCAGACAAGTGACAATATTCATGATATAGTCTGAAGCTTCATCATAGGCACCCTTCCTGTGTGATAAAGCATGAATAACATAGTGTACCAGGAACTTGTAAGCATTACTGAAACTTGTTTTCAAGATCTTTCCATTAACACTTCCTGTGAACCCCATTCTGCACCACAAACCTTTTGCTAGACGTTCAGAGATAATGGTTGGATCATCATCAAAATCACGTAAGTCTAACACTCGTCTTACATCACCAACTGTTACCTTAATCTCCAAATCTATTTTCTTTCCCTTCTCATCTCTCTTTGTTACTGCAGAGTAGATCGTTTTATCTTTCTCTTCGTATCGTGCAGAATTCCAAAAACGTCTGACATGCGATTCGTAAACTATGGTTTTATCAGTTAAAGCCTTAGCAATTCAACTCTCTCTTAAGAATTTAGCAACCTCCTCAATCACTAATTTCTCTGTATATTCTTTTTCTAACAGGCAATAAATGTTATGCGTTTTCTCCCAGTCCTGCAGAAGAATACTTAGAATTTTATCAAAAATTTTCTAACACTTAAGATTTCACTCTACTCAGTGCAGAGACTCGGATGGCTATCCGACCGGATGATCATCC
Source organism: Helianthus tuberosus (assembly GCA_030545235.1). NCBI lineage: Eukaryota > Viridiplantae > Streptophyta > Magnoliopsida > Asterales > Asteraceae > Helianthus > Helianthus tuberosus. The sequence continues at coordinate 63,019,403 of CM060429.1, read as the reverse complement.
GTTCGGATTGCCTTATGAACAGCTTGAATGGTTATTCGATCGGATTGTCATCCGAGCGGATTACCTTATGAATAGCTTGAATTTTGCTGTCCGGTCGGATTGCTATCCGACCGGATTGTTATCCGAGTCTTGTGAAAGAAATGACTGTTCGATCGGATGGTCATCCGATCGGATTGTCATCCGTATCATGTGAGTGCTTTGTTATCCGATCGGATGGTCATCCGATCGGATTGTCATCCGAGTCATGACATGAGATGCACAAACTTCAAGAATCAAGTGATAGAACGAATTGCCATCCGATCGGATTGCCATCCGATCGGATTGTCATCCGATCGGATTGTCATCCGATCGGATTGTCATCCGATCGGATTGCTATCCGACTCAAACATTGGCACAAATTACAAGAAATCCATGATGGAACGGATTGTCATCCAATCGGATTGTCATCCGATCGGATTGTGATCCAATTCAAGCAACAGTTCAAGAACATTCTAGAAGCATCAAAATTTTTCTAAGGCAAAATCTCAAATTGAACACAGATCTACACAGAGTATCTCATCGTGATCAAAACCCTATGTTCAATGCTATCTAAAACGTCCTAATCAGGGTTTAATTTGACAAAAACTGCACCGATAGCTGTAACGTCCTAACATCAGATCTACTTGATTTTAGCATGTTATGACACAAATTAAACCGGTAAAACTATAGATCTGAACATTCCGAGCACAACCCTATGATTATTTCTCATCAAAACTGATCAAAACTTCCTAGATCTAACCTAAACCCTCCGACAGTGACGTCATCGTCAGGAACATTCAACAAACATCAAATTTTAACAGATTTAGTAAGAAAAAACATACCTTTGCCATTGTGAAAGTTGTGCAAACCAAAAATCCAAAGATTTGTGCAAAGAAATCCGAAGAAAATAAGATCAGAAAATCAAAGTGTGTGAGAGAGAAAGAAGGTTGTCCGTGCGGGTAAGCTTTGACTGACCTTTGACCCCCTATATATAGTGGCGCATGAGTCGGATGGTCATCCGACCGGATTGCTATTCAAGAGGATTGTCATCCGATTGGATTGCTATCTGAGTGAGGCACACTATTTGACTTTTAAAAACTTTGAATTTTTGACCAATTATCATTTTCTCAAATTTTATCAGTTTTTAGAAATCCACTTAAGTATCTAGGTCCAAGTTAATGACCCTAGGTACTTAATTTGTCGACCAAGTCCAAATTAATGACCTTGGTTGACCCGATTCAAAGCATACTGACATTTTCTTTATTTGTGTTCAACCATTTTTCTGAAAATTACAAGTTTCAACTTAATGAACTTGTTATGACTTTTCATTTCATAATTAGCATGATTAGCTCCAAACTCATCTTCCAGCTCAGTAACTTCCTGCATCTTTCTCAAACTTTGAATCTGAAGATCAGCTTTCCACTTTGGTTTGTCGAAAAATAATGCAGAAATGTAAAATCTTTTTGGATTTTTAATAAAGTTTCTAAACTAGAAATGAAATACAGAAAATAAAATGCAGTAAATGTAACCTATTTACAGACATATTTTTGGTGAGCGTGTTAGGGAATCATATCAGCTACCGACAAGTTACAAGTACCGTTAAGCTTGATTCCATACACAGCATTAAACAATTTGCTTAGATTGTCAATATACTGATCCATTTAAATTTTCACACAAATTTCAATCTATCCAGGATACGAATTAGATGAATTAGAGACTTAAACTTATACGTGTGTCCCACCTCTTGAATATACTCCCATATCCAGATCCCAATATTCAGTCTTACAGGTGAGTATACCACAGATGATATCTGTAAGGGGAATAAATTATGTAATAGTACAAAACCGTGAGAGATCAGGTCAGAACTACCGTTCAGCAGAGAGATCACGAATCGACTTGGGTGTGTCCCCTTTAGAGGATCTTTTTTTACAACAGCATTGATTAGCAATTTTATTGTCTTATCATATATGCTGAGGGCAGCGCTATATTTCAAGCATGCGGTAAAGTATTCTCCGAGGACTAGGCCATTGCTTCCGCAAAATCAGAAGTCCTGGGATAATACCCCAGATATCACTGAGTATAAAGACCTAGTATCTCAGAAAGAGGGATCTTTCAATCAAGATTTCAGGGGTTACCTATATATCCAAGTGATGTTCCCTACGAAATAAGCAAGTAAGATTTAGGTTTATATCCCGAACAAACCTACTAAATGTGTAAAAACCTATCGGCACATCATCAGTAAGACTGTTTAACACATTTAAACTTTCCATTTCTTTAGCATACCGTAACTGTCTAGCTGATGTACTATCATTTTCCCTTTTTACACAAGCTCTTTTTGAATTTTATCATGTTTTTGGGCTTTGGAATTTTTTATTGTTTTTGTATTTTCTGAAATTATAACCTAACCTATCTCTATCTCCCCCTAAAGACCAAAACAAGTAAAAATTCGACAAACCATTGTAGATTGCTTCTCAACATCATCTACAGTGGTACCTTCATCGACGCCAACGATTTCCTCTGCATCCGATAGTAACTTCCTACCATTAAGTTTCAAAAGATATTGAAAACGTGTTTTGTCAAATGATTTGGTATGTAAGTCAGCTTTTTGTTCATCGGTGTGGATTTTATCTATTCGTATCAACTTCTTCTCGAAACAGTCTCGGATGAAGTGATGACGAATTTCAATGTGTTTCGTTTTAGCGTGATGAACAAGATTTTTTGTTATGTTTATAGCTGCCTCATTATCAAAAAAGATAGGGGAGTTAAGAAATTGCAAACCGTAGTCTCGCATCTGTTGTTGGATCCACAAGATCTGAGAGCAGCAGCTGCTAGTAGATACATATTTGGCTTCACATGTGGATAAAGCGACAGAGGTCTGCTTCTTGCATTGCCAGGTGACCAATCGTGGTCCGAAAAATTGGCACCCCGCTGTTGTTGATTTAGAGTTAACTTTGCAGCATCTAAAATCGGAATCAGAATATCCTTCAAGCGTGAAATCGCCTACTTTTGGATACCACAACCCCAGTGATGGAGTTCCTTTCAGGTAGCGTAGAATCCTTTTCACAATTACCATATGCGAAGCTCTAGGATTTGACTGAAACCGAGCTGCGAGGCATGTTGGATACATAATATCCGGTCTTGATGCCGTCAAGTACATTAACGAACCGATCATGGAGCGATATAGCGTTTCATCTACCTTCTCTCCGGTGAGATCAGGGTTTATTCCATGGTTCGTTGCTAATGGGGTGGACATAGGTGACATTCCTGACACTCCGAATTTCTCCAGAATATCATGAACGTACTTTGTTTGATGTATGAACGTTCCCTCAGGTAGTTGATCAACTTGAAGCCCCAAGAAGAACTTCATCTCACCCATTGATGACATTTCAAACTTCTGCTTCATAACTTTTTCAAAATCTTTGCAGAGTTGTTCATTTGTAGACCCGAAAATTATGTCATCCACGTAAATTTGGACTATCAGAAGATGGCCGTCGACTACTTTAGTGAAGAGGGTGGCGTCTATCTTACCACGGATGAAGTGATTAGCTAACAAATGTTGAGACAGAGTCTCATACCAGGCTCTCGGGGCCTGGTGTAAGCCGTATAATGCCTTATCTAAGAGATAAACCTTATTTTTGTGGATTGGGTCGGTAAAGCCCGGTGGCTGTCCGACATATACCTCCTCTTTCACTTTGCCATAGAGAAACGCCGACTTCACATCTTGCTGAAAGACTTTAAATCCTTTCCATGATGCAAATGCTAGGAAGATTCTGATTGCTTCAAGTCTAGCAACTGGAGCATATACTTCGGTGAAATCTATCCCCTCCTGCTGACTGAAGCCTTGGACAACGAGTCGAGCTTTGTTGCGAATAACAACTCCTCGATCATCCCTCTTGCACTTGAACACCCACTTGGTGTTTATCTTTCTGTGACCATCAGGTAGATCTACCCGTTTCCAGACACCTAACTTTTCAAACTGACTCGGCTCCTCTTGCATCGCGTTGACCCAAGAATCTTCAGTTAGTGCTTCCTTGTACGTTCGCGGCTCAATCTTCCAAATTTGTGATATTCTGATTTCACCTTGTTCATCGACTGGAACTGTTTGACTTGAGATCTGGATTTGCTCCCCCTCAAAATCTGAATCACCATGATCAAATACTGGTCTATCATCAGGTTCTTGATTATCATTGACTGCCGTCTGATTATCTGGAGCAACTTCATTTTGTTGAATATCATCATGTTCACCAGCATTGCTTGGACCTGCTTCATCATCGTTTGAAGCTTGTCGTTGACGAATGAAAGTTTCTGCTGGGAATCTTTCCTGCAATTCTTCTTCATACTCTCTCAAAATGTCCAACTCATCAAAGAAATCTGATTCTTCTTCAATGTCAAACGAGTCCCACAATTTATCGTAATTAAAACGCCATGAGTCACTGGGATTCTGAGGCGGCATAGTATATCCCTGACACTCAACATGTTGTGCTTCGATGATCTGCTTCAAGCTTGGAACAAAGACTCGTTTCAATGGACTAGCATATCCCACGAAAATTCCTTCAAAGCTCTTTGCACCAAACTTTCCAGAAGGTTCTAGAACTGTGCAGGGAGACCCAAACGGTTCTAAATACTTCAAGTTCGGTTTGCGGTTGTTGATCAGCTCGAAATATGTCTTGTTGAATTTCTTTACAGTGAGAACCCGGTTGAGTGTATAGCAAGCAGCTGACACTGCTTCTGCCCAAAAATTGACTGGTAGCTTTGAATCAGCAAGCATCGTCCTAGCCGTTTCGATTAGTGTCCTGTTCTTTCTTTCGGCTACTCCATTCTGCTGCGGAGTGTAAGGAGCACTAAATTCTTGCAATATACCTCTCTCATCACAATATTCTTCCATCCTGTTTTTCTTGAATTCAGTACCATTATCACACCTGCTTCTTCTGATTCGTGTTTGGTACAAGTTTTCAATTTTCCTGAACAACGCCATCAAACTATCAAATGTCTCGTCTTTAGTCTTCAAGAATGATACGCACAAAAATCTGGAATAATCATCAGTTACCACAAGACAATAGAGATCCCCTGTAATACTTTTGACGTTTACTGGACCAAACAGATCCATATGAAGTCTCTCTAATGGTCTGGAAACTGAATTGACTTTCTTTTGAGGATGTGATTTCTTCTTCTGCTTGCCTTTAATGCAACTAATGCACTCCCCTTCCAGATGAAAACCTTTAATGTGAACACCCAGAACTAAATCATTATGCACCAAGTGATTCATTTTTCGTAGATGAATGTGGCCCATCTTGCGATGCCACAACTGCGATTCTTTCTCCGTTGCTCTTGACACAAAACAATGAGCCTGACCCGTGGTTGTAGTAGCTATGCTCATGTCCAACACATACAGATCATTGACTCTTGGTGCCCTCATGATAATCCATTCTTCAGGGATAACAAATCCTGGCTTCAAGATCAAACATTCTTTGTCTGTGAAGTGAGTGGTATACATCCTGTCACAAATCTGTGAGATACTCAGCAGATTATTCTCCAGCTCAGCAATGTAGTTAACTTTTTCAAATGTGACAATCCCATTTGATAACGTTCCTTCACCAACAATTCTACCACCTTGGTTTCCAACGAAACCCACATAGCCTCTATTAAAATTTCTAACATCGTACAACAGGGCTGTTTTCCCCGTCATGTGCCGAGAAGCTCCACTATCCATAATCCATCTTGAAATGAATCTTGGAAGCTCCTGCACATTTTAAAAACATTTAATGAGATTTTGATGCCACCCAAGCCTCTTTTGACTCGGGTAGCTTGACTTTAATGTGTGTTTTAGCAGTGTAAAGTGGCGGAAAATTCATATCATTTATCTTCAAGCTCTCCTCAGATCCAATCTCAACCATTTTGAGTAAAGAGAAATCATTTTTCGGAGGTTGTCTAGATGATTGGTCTTTCTTTACCACATACTTCTTTCAGAAGTCGATTTTTGTTTTTCTTGTTTCTCATATAAATCCAAAGGTACATACATCTTCTTGGTTGAAGATGATGGTTTTTCAATCTCAGACACCTTTGGTTTTGGAGAATTTGCTTTCTTGTCAACAGTTTTTGGCTTCCATGTTTGTTGAGGTGATGCAACCCGTTTGTAAAATTTGTCATTTTTAGTTACCAAATTCTTAACAGGTTCAGTTTTGATCTTGGTGTTATCATTTTTCAAAACCTTTTTCTCAACAACCAATGGAGCTTTTCCCTTCACAACATCTTTCTTGCTTGAATTCATCACAACTTCAGTCTTAGACTTCAAGTTGGTACACTTTCGTGCAATATGTCCAACTTGATTGCATTTGAAGCATGTTCGGGTGTCTACTACCCGACTAGTGCCTTCAGACTGAGGCTGTGAGGCCTTCTTTTCAAAGAACTCTTTGTTTGATTTTGAAAAAATCTCAGATTCCTCCTCAGATAGTGAACTTGAACTGTTCACAAACACATTTTTCTCAATAAATCTCTTGTTTTGAAAATTCGTTTTCTGATAACTCTTACCACCCTGATAACCACCCGACCATCTGTTTCGATTGTTGTTATAAAAACATGGTGGAACAACAGGTTTCTTATAGTAAGCTTTATCTTTCTCAAAATTCATTTGCCTCTTTGTCTGATTCAAACCTTCTACTTCAGACAAATCAATTTCAACCAGTTTGAAAACTTTTTTCAATTTATCCATATTAACATTCTCCAGAGGAAACTCAGAATTTAAATACAACTTATCAGATCCAGCCATCTTGTACATCACAAGACCCGGTTCATCACCTAAGTTGTTTTTAGATTTTGGTTTCGGAATGTAATTGTTCAGAAAACACTCTTCATCCTCAGCTGAATCACTATCCAACACACTTTCAGCCATGCCTTTAACAATCTCAGTTTGAACACTATCATCAGATGATGATGAAGAAAATGTCACATCTATTGACTCTGGAAGTTTAACCTCATTTGTTTCAACTTCATCATTAACCAACCCTGATTGTTTCTTTGAAAAACTGTTTAGAACTGGTGGCGGAACTTGATGAAACCCAACCCCAGTTCCATCATAGTATACATCTTCTCCTGCTTTGTTTTTCCCAATGGGTTTGGGAACAATGTGTTGCAAAACAAAGCTTGCAGAGTTGTAACTGTTCAGTTTCAAATTAATACGCTCATTCTCAATCTTAGCTTCTTCAAACTGAAGCTTCAATTTAGCAATCTCATCCAATTGTTTGTTGATTAATTCTTCTTTAACCCTCAAAACACCTTGCAAGTGACAATTTTCTTTGCATGTTTTACCGTTTCAATCATCAGAATCTTTTACTGTGCGTTTTAGCTTCTCAAAACTTTCAGAAATTTGACGATTTTCAAGAATTAGTTTTTCATTTTCTTTCCTAACTCTTTCTACGTCAATTTTATCAGTTTTGATGTTGTCAGTTAATTCTTTTACTCTGTCGTTCGAAGCTTTCAACATTTTATCACGGTTAAGGATCTGATCTTCAACACTTCGGACTCTAGCAGTCAGATCATTAACTTTCTTACCATTGAGATAAGTGATTGTACTACAAACTTTGCACTCTTTCATGCAATTTTTGCAGTCAATGTCACCATTTACTTTCTTACCTGACGCACTCGTTGACGCATTTGAACTGACTTGGCTTTTAGACTCAGATACGGACTTAGAGTCTACCTCAAGTTCCTTAGCAGCCAGCACTTTGTCAGCCATCTTTCCCAAGTTTTCAGCTGTCAACTCCTGTGAAGTATCAATGATCCCATCATCAATCTTCTTTGACTTTTCTTCTTTTTCTTTTTCTTTCTCTTCTTTCTCTTCTCCACTTCCCCACCATTTTCTTTGCCAACCCTCTTCTTCTTCAGCAATTTGTTGAATTATGGTTTCAAGATCGAGGGTCTTATAATCAATAGCAATGTTTCCCATGGGGTCAAGATAGCATTCTCTGTCTGGATCCCATCTCTTTGCCCCTTTTGCTTCAGTGTATATATCAGATATTCTGATCATTCAGTTTTGAGCTATCATTTTTCTGTTGACATACTTTTCTACTTCATTTTTGTTGTCTTTAAAAGGAACAGGTTCAATAGTCTTTGCCATAAAAGCATATCCGACCGCATCCTCCTCTGGTAACAACTCGCTCCAGTCAAAACCTTCATCGTCATGAATCACAGCGAGAGCTCTGGATTTTTCTTTATTATCTTCAAGTTGTTTCATTCTGGGCGGTTCTGATTTATTCTGATGATAAATCGCTCTCTTGTAGTAATCTTCTTTGAACGGATTTTCAGAATCATCAGCATAAGCATTCCGGCACTCTCTTTTAAAATGACCTTTCTGTTTACACTTGAAACAGGTCACTTTTGACTTGTCAAATCCTAACTTGGTAGATGGTCCACCAATAGACTTTCTTCCTGTAATTTCCATAAAACGCTGTGCCCTTCTCACTGCACTGGCCATACACCACCTTATGTTGATCAATTCCATCTCCTCAGGATCTATTTGATCGTAGTCTTCCTTTGTTAGGTTGGTGTTGCCTATTTTGTCTGCCACAAGGCTCTCATACGACTCTAGCATAGAAGCTAAGAAAACCATCTGTTGCTTTGCAGATTCCTCGCTGAAGTTTTGAGCGTTCTTTAAATCCACAGCGATATTGCATTGAAATAAGTTCTTTGCAGCTGATTGGTTTGAAGTAGATGAAGAGCCACTGTGAAATCCACTGCTCGAACTTTCTTTGTTTGTTTCTTTCTTTGTTTGATGTGTTGGAATTTTCAGCAGAAAAGGCTGTCTTGGGAGATGTATTCTTGGGAATCATGCTTTTTGGATAATACAACTCCAAATTCTGTTGATATGACAAGTGATTGACTTTGGGTGTTTTCTTTATCTCCAGCTCGTGACTCTCTAGTCTCTCAATAAGTCGATCCACTGTCATCTCTTCAGTCTTGATAGTATTCTTCAGCATTAACGCGTAGTATTGCCAATCCATCTCATCTGGCAACGAATCAAACAATTTGTCGACTAACTCTTCTTGAGAATAGGTAATTCCATGTCTCCCCAACTCTAACTTCAAGTGCCCAAACCTCTTAATCATCTTACAAACTGATTCATTTTTTAAACAACCAAATAAATCAAACTCTTTTCTTAGTAGTTTCCTTTTGTTTTTCACTATTTCTGTACTTCCCAAGCATTTTACTTCTAACTTTTTCCATAGATCTTTAGCATTGGTATATTCGATCAAAGATATTATATCTTCTCGAACAGACTGAAATAGCAACGCAATGCACTTTTGCTCGGCAACAAAAACATCTATTTCTTCAGTTGATGTCAAATTTTCACCATTTTTCCCTCCATCACTGTATCCATTCTTTAGACTTTTCCAGCTGGTATACGCAAATGCCTTTAGACATTCTTCAAATTTCTTGGCCCACCGACTGTACTCTTCGATCGCCATCAACTTTGGGGGTTTGTTATATGTTCCGTATGCACTTTCCACGCCTAAAGCATCCGTCAAAGTTTTCTTTGCATTTGAAGTGTTGTCATTGGTGTTGCTAGAAGTACCATCATCTCCAGAGTTTCCAGCAAAGGCATACATATCACTGAAAGGATTCATGAATTCGTCCATCTTTCAAGTACCTGAAACAGTCAATAAACACTTAGAAAATTTTTGTAAATTTCAAAAATTTCAAAAATAAAACTCCTGGATCGGATGGTGATCCGATCGAGTAACTATCCGAACGAGTGACACAGGCTATCCGACCGGATGCTGATCCGCTCGGATGGTCGTTCGATCGAGTAACAAGCTTGACTTTGAAAGTTGACTTTTCAACCTTTCACCGCTCGGATGGTGATCCGACCGGATGACAGGTTAGAAGTGTAAATGATATAAAGAACTTTTCAAATCCTATCCGATCGGATTGTGATCCGATCGGGTGAGATGATGACGTAAGCTGAAGTTCTTGATCAAACTGAGTCACACCACTCGGATAGTAATCCGAGCAAGTAACACTGATGATGTCAGCAAACAACTAGCAGATACTAACTAATCCAATCTGTTCGGACAGGTGTCCGAGCCAGTGGATGACGTCAGTACATATGAACAGCTAAACATGGTTTTTGATGAATTTGAACTAGTTTTTGATTGAATTTGATTACGAAACTTAGTAGGATTATACTTTGAATGATTGCGAATCAAATGATATCGATTTTATCAATTTTTAACAGTAGATTCACGTTCAATTTTAAGTTTTTCTAATTTTATAGTGACAAACTGAGAAATAATGCAAGAAATGAGTAGAAAGAGAAGAAATATGTCAAATCTCCGGCGAAATTTGACTCTGTTCGGCAAGAAATGTCAAATCTCTGGTGAAATTTGACTCTGATCGGCAAGTGAAACTCGAATTCCGGTGAATTCGGTGTCATTGATCTCAATTCAGCTCCCTGGATGCTCTGATACCACTTGTTGGTCCCGTTGCACAGGATCTGATCGTAAGGAACAAGATGAATCGACTTTGTCTAATGTGCAGAATCCATTAAGACAAAACACAGAATTCAACGATTAAACACGGTCTGTTCTTTCTATTAGTCGTTCTGAAAGTACAAAGCCCCGGTAGAAGACAGACACTGGTCAGGTTCTCACTCGGGTCAAAAGTTCTGAAAGTAATACCTGGACGAGGTATTTATAGGCAACTCAGGAAGTGGTGAGTGTTGTCCGATCGGATAACAAGCTATCCGATCGGATGACATCCTGTCCGAACGGATAACATGCTGTTCGGTCGGATGAGTGCTATCTGATCGGATGGCAATCCGATCAGATGACATCAGTCAACACAAGTCAACACTTTACATATATGCCCCATTTCCTGAGTTGTTATACTATCTACACACATACATTACAAAATTGTTTACAAAGACACAAATATACAAAACATGACTACATGCTGACGGAAGCTACAGACGTATGTACTAACACTTCAAACACCTCCAGCTCTGGTAAGTAAAAGCTTTCAACCAACCATCAAACCTATTTGCCCAACGGTTGTAGTCTTCAATCGCCATCAACTTGGGTGGCTTGTTATATGTTCCATAGGCGTTGTCGATGCTAAGAGAATCTGCGATCGCCTTTTTCGTGCTTGTATTGGTATTTGTGTTTGTATTTGCCGATGCATCTCGAGTGTTCAAGAATGGGTTCAAGAAATCGTCTCCCATTTTGAAGTACCTGAAAAGTTCAAACACTTAGAAAAATTTTCACAACTTTCAAAAATTGAAACTATTGCACTTGGATCGAATGGTGATCCGATAGAATGACAATTCGATCGGATGACTTAGGTGAGAAGTAAACCAAGGTCCAAGTGTCGGATGGCACAAGTGTCGAATGGCTATCCGATCGGATTATCGCTCGTTTGAAATGACTTGTGCTTTTAAAGACAAAATACATAAGACTCGATGTGGACGGAATCTACAGACATATATACTAACATTGGGCTTGGCGAGCATTGATGTTGAAAGCTCGTCCATGGGCTGCTTGTTACTGTGGCTTTTACTACTGCTGTTGTTGTTGTTGCTGTTGCTGCTGTTGCGGTGGTTGCTGCGGCTCTTGTTTCACCACATGATTCGGGCAGTCATTTGTGAAATGATTAGGGTCACCACATGCGTAGCAGGCTCGTGCATGAGCAGCGGGAGCATGAGCTGCTTGGTTACCCTGGATAGCGAGAGGTTGAGCTGGTGGGGCAGCAACTTGAACAGCTTGAACTTGTTGACGTGGGCCAGTGCGACAATTCGCGGTAAAGTGTCCGTAGATGTTGCAGTGGACACAAAAACGACAAGCTATCCCAGCTGGATGGTGGTAAGTACAAGTAGGGCAGAGAGGATGAGGACCAGTGTACGCACGCTTTGCGGGCGGTGCGTTGGTCACGGGAGCAGCGACTTGGCGATTCTGGTTCTGTTGGATTTGGGCGGGTACAGCGTTGAGAGGAGCGGCAGTGACAGCACAGTTCTTGTTGTCACCCTTGCGTTTGCGTCCTTGACGTGATGACTTTGGAGCTTGAGGTGTTTCGGTTTCAGCAGCGGGAGTAGCAGAAGTAGCTGTAACTTGGTGGAGATTCTTGGATGAGGTCTTGAAATAATCAGCCAAAACTCGCTTATCATTTATCTCAGCAGCGAGCTAGAAGGTTTCCTCAATGGTGGTAGTCTTGGCTGCTTGAACAAAATCGGCAACACAATCAGGTAGAACGCGAATGTATTTCTTGATTGTGATGTAGGGACTTGAGACTTGGCCAGGACAGACGATGCTGAGCTGCTTAAAGCGAGCCGTAAGACCAGCTTTGTCGCCACCTTCTTGCTTGATATTCCAGAACTTGTTTTCCAGCTTCTGGATTTCATGTGGGGGACATAATTCTTTCATCATGATTTCCTTCAGTTCCTCCCAAGAGAGTCCATAGGCTGCGTCGTTCCCACGCCTGTTGCGCTCTGCTGTCCACCAATCCAGTGCCCTAGTGTGACAATCCGAGATTCCAAGGTCCTTCCTCTACACATCACTGACTTCACAATCCTGTTTTTTACAATTTGGTTTACGTGGTGTCTGTGTAGTTTAATGTTTTATGTGTAATGGTAATTGTTATATATGTAGTGTTCAAAATAGTTTATTTAGGGTTTAATAATAATTTTCTTTGCCACTAATTCCTCTCGACGAAGAAGGGGATCCTTCGCCGACCTCATCTCGACGAAGAAGGGGATTCTTCGTCGAAGAAGGTTCTTCGCCGAAGATGGTCTTTGGCCCAGAACAGTTACAAAAAGTAGATAGGAGGAACAGTAGATTGATATAATGTTTTTGTTGATGAATAATTGTGTTACAAAATGTTGATGTTGCATGATAATAATAACTAATGACGAGAATCCTGATTTAACTTGTGTAGTTGAAAACACCCATTTGTTGTAGTTTGTTATGTGATATTCACATGAGATGTGAACATGTATAGAACTGGGTATTTGATATATGATATATGGTGACCTTGTGATAAATGCAAACTGTGTACAAATACGTGACTTACGGTGTACAAATACGTGACTTGTTTGGTTATGTAACTAAAGTTGATTAGTAACCACGGTAGGGTTTGGGTTGATCAAATTGGACGGGTAATTTAACATACCGAGCAAATCAAAGGTGAGTTCATTCCTCTTGAGCATGCGTCCCGGTGGTTGGGACAGTCATTGGGTATCCCTAAGAGGGATAGGTTTTTGGGTTAATCAAATGGGTATTCCTGAGAGGAATACGTCGTGTGGGTAATATTTGGAATGTTGGTTAATATACTCATCCTATCACCATTAAGTCCCATCTTGTTTGTTACCTGAGAGGTAATGGAGTATTAGTTGGTAGCGCTATCTAGGTTTGGCACCCTCACCCCGTACCTGAGAGGACGGGTGTGAACTAATGACTCAGTCATGCCCAATGCTTTGATAGGAGCATTGGGGAAAGGGCAAAGTAAATCAGGAGCCATCTTGTATTCGAGTTATTATCAACATTGAAATCAAGGAACTAAACTAAACACTTGGTAACTAATGTTTTCATAAAACTATGAACTCACCAGCGTCGTCTGATACAGTTGTTGCATACTCGCAGGTCGTTAGGTACTTTGGATAAGGAACTTACTATCTGGATGGCTGGAGTGGTCATGGGTCGTACTGCTTGGATTTGCAAGACTTGTTTAATGATTTCACGTACATTGGTTTTTGAAACGATTAAACAGTGTGTAACTATTTGCTTCCGCTGAACATGTTAAACTTAGATACGTTATGAATGTTTTATCTTTATGAATGGAAACGTTGTTTTATAACTTGATGTTAGTTCAATGTGATTGGTGGCTAGATCCTGGTACATCACACACCTAGCGGAGTCTCCGCATGTGGTATTTTGGGGGTGTGACACCTAGACTGGAAGACTCCAGTTGCGTTAATAGTGCAGAGGTTGTATGGACATCCGCTTTGGTGAAGAGTGACTTCAATCGAGTCAAACCACTGAAACATGGCGTTGGGCCCGTCTTCACTAGTGAAGTCTTTAGGGCCACAGCCCTTGAATTGTTTGAAGTTAAAGTAGCTTTCGGAGAGTCACTCTTAGATTCCTCAGAGGACTTGTTGACGACTTCATTGATTTCGCTGACGATCTGCGGAATGACCTTGGCCACTAGCGATGCGTTTGTCAGCGTGGTTGCGGCGAGTAGCGCGAGAAGTGTGAGATCCAAATGACGACATTGTCTGCAACAGACATCGTCAGAGGATTCAGACGTGATATAATCGAATCTCTCCATACCAACATACTTAGTATTACTATATAAAGCACCAGGAACACGTCTAACACATAGGCACATAGTCACGTAGGCACATAATCTGTGACAACCCTCACGATTACAGGTATCCGTACAATTAATTAATATTAAATTTGTGCTTAATGACTGTGCTTGATTACAACTGCTGATTAAACTGCTTTATGATTTTTGCATCATACATACATATGCATCACATTTCATACTGTCACTCCATTTATTACACACAGACTTTAGTGACAAACTTGATGCACAAAGCACAGTTAGCACAGTGAGCGGATAACTCAGACACATGCTGACAACGCCAGCACATAGACAGACACTATATTGAGGCCCAGTATGAGCCAGGGACAAGGTACTACACTTTTATGGAGTGTAGGGAAGTGAGGACCATAAAACTACGTCACTAGGTGATAGTTTAGGTGCCAGAAAGTGCCTAAAACCCACTCTAAATGCAGAATTCTGCATTGTAAGACACTAGTAAAGTGCAAAAATATGGCAGAATGGTCCTGTATACTTTCCTAAGTGCCGGGGATTAATTGTGTTACAAAAATATATATAAAAGACACTTTAAGGAATAATTAAACACATTAACAGAACAGTATCTAACTGGATAACCGGACATTACCCGGAACACCAAAATTTTGCCAAACACATTGTTTAATTATTTCTTGGCTTGTCATGATCCCCGTTCACCATAACACCCACTAATTTCTCTACTAATTAACATATGTAACAAGATACTTGAGCTTGAACTAATAGTTACCATCCAACACCACAAATTTACAACTTAACCCCCCCCCCCCATGAAAAAGACGGCACACGTGGCCCCCCCTCTTCTCAATTTTTGACTTCCCCTGTGGTCACCAAGAATCCATCAAGTCCCCATGCAATTAACCTTGGGATTTGTGAATGTTATGATTGAACTAACACTCACCATTGATACTTACACTTAGCACCCCTACCAGTCACCAACTACCCACCAAAATCTTGCACTTAACCCCTCCCATGGCAGAATTTTCGAAACAAAAGCATGGCCCTCAAGATTTTTTTTAAACTTTGCTCAATCCCCATGCAATCTCTTTGGGGATTGTGAAGTGACCATGTGTGTACTTTGGGTGACACAAGGTCCTATGGACAATAGAGCTTGAATACTTATAACCATCACCACCATCAACTAATCACCTTCCTTATTACAACACAAACGTCTCTCTCCCCCTCTAAGTAATCTCAGCCGAACACCCCACCACATACACCACCATTTTCAATTTTTGATTCAAGTATCTCAAGACCATCCCAAGGTGCACCAAGGTGAATCACGAAGTGTGGAGCTCACGGATTGCCAAGGACCTCCCTCGTTTGTCTTTAACCACTCATTTTTCGCCTTGTTTCTTCCCTAGCTTAAAAGCTAGTAGTAAGTCCCTTTGATCCTCATTGACTTCTCATTTATGGTGGTTAATAGTTATGTTATGATGAGAATACATGAACACTAAAAGATCTTAAACAAAAGTCTTACACATAAAGCTAGCATGATGATAAAATAAGATGAACTCTTGATAAAATAAAGTTGTTTTGATGTTGTTGTTGTTTATTTAATGATCATTAGAGATATGATGTTAAACATCATGGTTGGACTTGTTAGAGTAAGATTAAAAACTTAAGTTAACAAGTTCGGAGGCGATTAGTGAGCTACATAAAAGAATCACCTCAATGTTTCGACATAAACTTGGTAACAAAGGGATTTCTTGAAAAATAAGTGAACTAAGTAAGTGGATGGTCATATGGACCCGAGAGTTACAAATGATTTTTCTAGACACACCAAGTTAAAAGACGGGTCTTTTGAAAAGTCATGGTTCTTACACTATTTTTGGAAGAAATAAGTATATGAATATTAGTAAGATATGAAAATGATGTAAATGGATATTTTTGTAAAATAAGTTCACAAGTTGTGAACATCTAAAAATCCCGAGAACGATAGTTTTACAAAAATAAACACACTTTGTAGGGTAACTAAACCCACTAAACACCACACTAAGTTACTACGCGTTTTTACGAAAAACCAAGTTTATGTTGTTATGTAAAGTGCATTGTTTTTGCACTTGACTAGTATAATGGTGTTTGGTAACTTGTTGTTGGTTGATTTAAATGATTTCCGAAAGGAAAATTATACGCTAATAAGCATGGGCACTCCCATTTACAAAGGAAACTCTGGCGAAATTTTCTAAAATTTCAACACTTAGAAAATATTTTTCTAACAAGTGTTTACAAATATATTTTTAACTTTGTTTTCAAAATAAACTTCGCCATAGTTTTTATTACAAAAATACAAAGTATCGGAGGACGATTTTATAAATAAAAACGGATAAATATATATATTTAGAATATATATTTTCTACTAAGACACTTGTGTGAATATTTGTATATTTTGTGAACTAGTTATATTATTTTAGGGTAAAATAATATAACATACATAATGCCACGGAAAATTACAACTCCAAAATAATACCAAAAAAGTCAAGGAATAAAATACTTAAGTTACACACTTGGTATTATAAAACCAAACGCGAAAACGTAACTTATGAAATAGTACGCAAAATACTCTTACGCATATATTTTAGGTAAAACATTATTTTGGAAACTAAAGAAGTAAAAATATATTATTTTTGAGAAAAATACATATATTTTGGGAATGAGATATTCTTGGACACATAAATTAAATATATCTTTATAAGTGGGACTCAAAATACATTTTTCGAAACTACGACTATACATGTATAAATACCCCCCCATCCTTGGGAAGGAATACGGAAATAAAATACTTGAGAAGTATGGATACGAAATAGTTGCCTAACTATTATTCCTAAAAACAAAATTTAAGTTAAAATAATTATTATTATTTTAACAAATGATTACAACTTGGAATAATGTCACGAATCGTAACTCAAACGTAAACACAAAGCCAAGGCACGGCCCGTTCGTCTAATAGACATTAGTACGTTGTAGGTCGTCGGGTAGCTGAGCAGGTTTGAGTTGACGTTACTATACAGGAGACGCAATACTGTGAGTTCATGTCCCCCTTTTCCTTAAACTGTTTTGTTTACTTACTTCGGGGGTGAAATACATGTTACAAAGGGATACTTACAATACTATTGGTATGATTAGCCTAGGAAAGAACCATAGATCATGTGATAGGGTAGGCGCATACTTGGGACCATTAATCCTCGTTGTAGGACCACGGTGCATGAGTGATAGATCTATTTGAGTGTAGCGAGCCCACACCCATGAGGCCGGGGCGGCCCATAGAGGTGAACTATGTCTTCCAGCCGGGAGCCCGGTACAACTTTGCTAGGTTTGAGTCTTCCTACACCGTCACACATATCAGTGGCCTTGCAAACCATTGGTGATCTTTTCCTTGTTTGCAATCATACCGGGACATACAGACATACATACCTACACTGAATACAAAGGTTTATACATACTCACATACGCATGAACTCGCTCAACTTTTTGTTGATTTTTCAAACTACATGTATTTCAGGAAATTGATGGATCTGGCAAGTGTTGCATGTGTTACAAGCTGCGTACTGAATAAGATGTCGTCCAGGGTAGCAGGTTTAAGAGGTGTGACCCTTACCTGGACATGTTACATGCCTTAAACCTCATTTTATTAAGAGTCTTTTGGTTGTGTCTCATGATCATGTTTTAAACAAGTTAAGGATTTGTAACTTATTTGGGTTTATGTTTCCCGACAATGATGTTGTAGTACTTTTTAATTTAATGAATGGATGAACATCTCGTATTTTTATCATATAGCATTGTTATGATTGTTGCTATGGTATTGAGAAGTCACACCAAATAAACCCACACTTTCGCAAAAGCCAGGGTGTGACAGCTTGGTATCAGAGCCTCAATCATAGCGAACTAGGATTCTTTCTCAAGTCTAGACTATGATCACTAGGGCTCTCACGAAAACATTTTTACATTGCATACACTAAAAGTCCAGATCCGGGGCACAAACATTTTACAAACAAAAATGACACAAATACACATTTCAAAATTTATATTTCAGTCTTAGAGACTGAGGGAGTTTAGCCTTAGAGGCTGGGGAGGTTCAGTCTTAGAGACTGAGGGAGTTTAGCCTTAGAGGCTGGGGAGGTTCAGTCTTAGAGACTGAGGGAGGTTCAGTCTTAGAGACTGAGGGGTTCAATCTTAGAGACCAGGGAGTTGGTCTTAGAGACCAGGGAGTTGGTCTTAGAGACTAGGGAGTTAGTCTGAGAGACTAGGGAATTTAGTCTGAGAGACTGGGTGGGATAGTCTGGGGAAGACCAGGATGATTACTTGCTTACATTGATTGTGACTAACATGCTTATTTGACTACATGTTGATATATGTGCATATGTGTGGTTGTGTTACCGACACCATGCCATCATCTTCAGATATAGGAGTATCAGATACCTTGGATCCCATGGCGATAGTCTCGGACGACAAGATTCTATCTGACAGCGAGGTATATACGTCGGATACTACGAGCATGGATGAGGTTGATTTTTAGCCGTTTGCTCTTCCAGATTTTGGGGATGATATTCCTCTAGCTGATGGTCCATTCGACGGGGATCTACCTCTCATTCAGATCCCTGCTCCTCTTCCACTCGCCGTAGTTCCTGTCGAGGATCTGCCACACGACGAGTTCGCTGATGATGACATCGACTTATTCATTGAGGGTCTCCCGGAGGGTGACCAGGATGGTGTGGCCCTTATGGATGACGATGTCCCTCCTGCTGATGTTCCCGTTGATAATCATGTTATTCCTATGGTTGAGGTTCATGCTGATGTTCCCATTGACGACCCTGTAGTTCCCATTGTTGAGGTTCCTGCCGCTGATGTCGTTGCTTTGCCACCTATCGAGGCCCCTGTCGCAGAGGCCTCATCCGATCCGTTCGGTCCTTACTCGTTCGAGTCTGTAGCGTCCGCTTCACTTCACGCCCAGGGAGTGCAGCACTACTCATCTGACTCTGACTCAGACATGGCGATGTCTGTTGCACCCATCTTTCCCCATGCTGTCGACCCAGATCCTGAGGTCGAGTTTGTACCTGCTGAGCCTGTTCCAGTTGGCCAAGAGCCTGTCATTGCTCATGACCCTATTGATATCCCAACAGTTGCACTTTTGCCTGATCCTTTACCCGAGCCTGATCACGTTGATGTACCAGTCTTGGCACCACCTATTGTTGAGGCACCAGTCGTCGTACCACCGGTTTCTGATGTTCCTATTATTGATGCACCACAGCCTGATCCTGTGCCGGTATTTGTTGACCGTTCACCTTTTGCCACACATGTCGGTCCCAGATACGCTGACACCCGTAACGGGTTGATCGAGGATGATGATTATCCTCCTTTTGTTGTACCAGTTACACCCTCTGTTGCACCTGCTTTTGCACCCCTTGGTACTCCCCAGTTTCACCCACACACATCTAATGTCCACCGCACAGACTTACCTATCACATTCCTCCAGGACATACCCCCTCCCCGTCCAGGGGAAGGACCTTCTACTGGGCCACGTGATCACATGCCACCCACGATAGCTGCTTTTCCAGTTATGCCTTCTTTTACTCCGGCTGCACACACTACTTCTCCCTTTGTACCACCGGGCGAGCCGTTTCTATGCTCTTCGCCCAATGTTATGCCACTGTTGGACCCATATCACCCGTACCATGTCGGATATACCAGAGATGACATACTTATATCTCTACATCTACAGCAGGACGCACTAAGTCGTCGCGTTCAGGAGTTAGAGAGGACTCCACGTCCTCCCCCGTGTCACTGTCAGACTCCTTTTGCCGCACCACACGCTCCTCTTCCACTACCCCCTGATTCTGATATTCGTTTCCTCACCCCTGAGCAGCAGATAGCTTACCTGTTGCGCATCATCCAGGCACTTGAGGAGGATTGGGTGCGTTTGCGCCGTTTGATTTTCTTCCCTCCTCCTCCTCCCCCATCAGTATGAGGATTTTTGGTCTGTTGTAGGTAGTGTTACTTTTGGTGAGAAGACAGCGATTGAGACGACTACACAGGATTTTGAAGACCGCATTTTGACATGATGACTTTTGATATCTGATTTTTGGTTGTTGTATATGACTAGATAGTTCAGAAAGGGGTAATGTGGCCCTTAGTCGCTTTTGATGTACGATACAGTTATAAAACTTGTAAACATTTGTATTGTGGTCTTGATTATATAATAGCTCAATCGCAGTATTCTCATTATATGCGTTGTTGAATTAATTGTTTTATAGCATGGGATGTTATGTGTTATTGTGTTGGTGGATGTTATTATATATGCATATTTACTATACTTACTATGACCTGACCAATATGATCATCTTTTAGAAGATGCCTCCACGACGAGACAAACGTTTGCCTACTACTAAGGCAGAATTGCAAGCAAGAATTTCGCAAGCCATTGCTGATTACGAGGCCTCCAGCGCTGAGACCAGCTACCTCAAGGAACAACAACCCACCACATGGTAATGTTTAAGTCACTGAGACACATTACATTACATTTGGACATTCCATGTGCAATTGCTAATGCTTTCTGTAAACGTATTGCCTGTACAGGCTGTACCTACAAGCAATTTCTGGATTGCAAGCCCTTAAATTTTGACGGCACTAGAGGTGCTGTTGCATTCGTCAGGTGGGCAGAAAAGACGGATTCAATTCTAAGGATGAGCAAGTGTGCTCCTGAGCAGCAAGTTACATACATCTCAGGGCTTTTTCTTGATGGTGCCCTATCATGGTGGAATCTGCAAGTGCAAACACTGGGAGAAGCGGCGGCATATGCATTGACGTGGACTGAGCTGAAGGAGCTCATGAGGAAGAAATACTGTTCACGGGCTGAAATACAAAAGCTGGAAATGGAATTTGGCACCTAAGGATGGAAGGCCCAAAAATCGCCGAGTATGTTCAGAGGTTTCATGATTTGTCCCATGTGGTACCTTACATGGTTACGCCTGAATTCAAACGCGTGGAGCGTTTCATCTGGGGGTTGGCACCTCAGATTATGAGCATGGTTACATCGTCAAAACCAGCAACAATTACTGAAGCCATCGACCTGAGCGTGTCACTTACTGAGGAAGCCATCAGGCTAAACAGGTTTTCCAATGCTGATCAGAAAAAGAAGGAAACTCATGTGGAGTCCTCTGGAGAAAATAAATGAAAGTTCTCCAACTTTAAGCAAGGTACCAGCAGTTCGAACAAGAAGGGTGACACTAGCGCACCAGCCAGGGAAAAAGGAAAAGGGTATATGGGCACCTTGCCCAAGTGTAACGCTTGTTAATTGCATCATGAGGGACGATGCAGATCTGGGAAATGTGAATCTTGCGGAAGAGCTGGGCACTCGAAAGAAACTTGCTGGGTTGGTACAGGCCGTGTTGGCCAAAGGGGTTTTGGTAACAACAACCGTGGTGGAAATGGAAACCGCCCACTAGGAGGGAACGGCGGAAATGGTAATCGTGGGAATGTTGGGAACCAAGCTGGGAATCGGGGAGCAAATAATGCTCAAGGTGGTAATGGTAACGGTCGAGGACCGGGATGTTTTAACTGTGAAGACATCGGGCACTTTAAGAGGGAATGCCCAAAACTCAATCAGGCACAAGGAAGAGTCTTCAATATCGGGGCGAGGGAAGCACGCCAGGATCCAAATGTTGTTACTGGTACGTTCCCTATTAATCAACGCTTTGCATCTGTGCTATTTGATACTGGTGCCGACTATAGTTTTGTATCGCTAGAATTTAAGAAAATGCTTGGGTTAACTGCTAGTAAATTAGATATTCCATACTCAATTGAGCTGGCTAATGGAAAACTAGTTGAAACGAATGAAGTTATCAGAGGTTGCGTGATAGAGCTGGGAGAACACGAATTTACACTAGATCTACTGCCAGTCGAGTTGGGAAGCTTCGACGTGGTAGTAGGGATGGATTGGTTGTCAAGCAACAAAGCCGAAATTGTATGTCACGAGAAGACCATTCGCATTCCAATGGCGGATGGAGAAACGATCATAGTACACGGAGAGAAGCTTGGTACGCCTCTGAGGATCATTAGCTGCCTAAAGGCTCGAAAGTGTTTGAAGAAGGGATATGTCGCCTTCTTGGCACACATCGTTGATAAAGAAGCCACTGAACCAAAGATAGAAGACATTCCGGTCGTAAAGGAATATCCTGAAGTCTTTCCAGAAGAGTTACCGGGATTTCCGCCACAGCGACAAGTCGAGTTTCACATTGACTTGGTTCCAGGCGCCGTGCCTGTAGCCAAGGCACCCTATCGACTTGCACCTTCAGAGATGCAAGAACTGTCAACACAACTCCAGGAGCTATTGGATAAAGGATT
This sequence comes from Helianthus tuberosus, assembly GCA_030545235.1. Lineage (NCBI taxonomy): Eukaryota > Viridiplantae > Streptophyta > Magnoliopsida > Asterales > Asteraceae > Helianthus > Helianthus tuberosus. The sequence continues at coordinate 62,996,684 of CM060429.1, read as the reverse complement.
TATCAGACCAAGCTTCTCGCCTTGGGGAGCTCCAGTTTTGTTCGTTAAAAAGAAGGATGGTAGTCTTCGCATGTGTATCGACTACCGGGAGCTGAACAAGTTGACCATCAAGAATAGATATCCTTTCCCGAGAATTGATGACCTATTCGATCAGTTGCAAGGTTCAAGTTTTTTACTCAAAGATCGATCTTTGATCAGGTTATCACCAGTTAATAATCCAAGAGGAAAGTATTCCCAAGACTGCTTTTAAGACTCGTTATGGACATTACGAGTTCCTGGTTATGCCGTTTGGGCTGACAAACGCACCAGCAGTGTTTATGGATCTGATGAACAGAGTCTGCAAGCCGTACCTGGATAAGTTTGTGATTGTGTTTATTGATGACATTTTGATTTATTCGAAGACGAAAAAAGAGCACAAACATCACTTAAGAGCTATTCTAGAGCTGCTTAAGAAAGAAAAGTTATACGCTAAGTTCTCGAAGTGCGAGTTCTGGCTGTGTGAAGTTCAGTTTCTTGGTCATGTGGTTAACGGAAATGGAATTCATGTGGATCCCACAAAGATCGAGGCAATCAAAAACTGGGAGACTCCTAAGACACCAACCGAGATCCGACAATTTCTAGGTTTGGCTGGTTATTATCGCAGGTTCATTGAGGATTTCTCGAAAATCGCTCAACCTTTAACCACTCTCACACAGAAAGACAAGAAGTTTGATTGGGGAGACAAACAAGAAGAAGCGTTTCAACTGTTGAAAAACAAGCTCTGTGACGCGCCAATCTTATCACTACCCGAAGGCACGGACGACTTCGTGGTATATTGCGACGCCTCGCGTCAGGGTTTAGGCTGCGTGTTGATGCAACGACAGAAAGTCATAGCATATGCTTCTCGCCAGTTGAAAGTCCACGAGAAAAATTATACCACGCATGACTTGGAGTTAGGCGCGATGGTGTTTGCATTGAAAATCTGGCGACATTACTTGTACGGCACGCGATGTACAATCTTCACTAATCACAAGAGCCTGCAGCACATATTTGATCAGAAAGAGCTTAACATGAGACAAAGACGCTGGGTAGAACTATTGAACGATTATGATTGCGAGATCAAGTATCACCCAGGGAAGGCGAATGTGGTCGCCGATGCCCTGAGTCGAAAGGAAAGAATTAAGGCCATAAGGGTTAGGGCTTTAGAAATGATTGTCCAGACAGATCTCTCATTGCGCATTTGTGCCGCGCAGAGGGAAGCTCTTAAAGAAAGGAATATTGAGGATGAGTATCTCCGTGGGATGGAGAAGCAGTTGGTACCAAACGGGGAAGGAACTTTGTGCTTCATGAAACGAACTTGGGTTCCTTTGTTTGGTGGTTTGAGAAATGTTATTTTTTATGAAGCTCACAAGTCACGATACTCGATTCATCCAGGAGCGGATAAGATGTACCAAGATCTTAAGGATTTCTATTGGTGGCCAAGGATGAAAGGCGACGTTGCGATATATGTTGGCAAATGTTTAACTTGCGCCAAAGTGAAGGCCGAGTATCAGAAGCCTTCAGGTCTTCTGCAGCAACCTGAAATACCCAAGTGGAAATGGGAACAAATTTCCATGGACTTCATAACGAAATTGCCAAGAACGCCCAAGGGCCACGATACGATTTGGGTAATAGTAGACCGTCTAACAAAGTCTGCGCACTCTTTGCCAATCAAGGAAAAAGACAACACGAGTAAACTTGCTGAGATATACATGAGGGATATTGTTGCACGACATGGAGTGCCTCTCTCAATTATCTCTGATAGAGATGGACACTTCGTGTCAAGGATTTGGCAATCCTTTCAAGAAGCATTTGGTTCTCAGCTGAATCTGAGCACTGCATTTCATCCGCAGACAGACGGACAGAGCGAACGAACTATTCAAACCTTAGAAGACATGTTGCGAGCTTGCGTAATGGATTTAGGTGGAAGTTGGGACACTCACCTACCATTGGTTGAATTTTCATACAATAACAGTTATCATGCAAGCATACAAGCCGCACCGTTCGAAGCTCTCTATGGACGCAAGTGTCGATCACCCTTATGCTGGACTGATGCAGGTGATAGACAGTTAGTTGGTCCGGAATTGGTCCAGGAAACGACAGACAAGATTGCACAGATCCGGGAGCGCATCAAAGCGGCTCGTGATCGACAAAAGAGTTATGCGGACCTGAGAAGGAAACCTCTGGAATTTGAGGTTGGGGATATGGTTTTGTTGAAGGTTTCACCCTGGAAGGGTGTGGCACGCTTTGGGAAGCGTGGAAAGTTGAATCCACGATACATTGGTCCATTCAGAATCCTGCAAAGGATTGGGCTTGTAGCAAACAAATTGGACTTACCTGCTGAACTTAATGGCGTTCATGACACATTTCATGTATCTAATTTGAAAAAGAGTCCATCTCAAGAAACAGTTGTCATTCCTGCCGACGAAGTTCATATTGACGACACACTCCACTTTACTGAAGAACCTGTTGAGGTTACGGATTGGAAAGTTAGCAAGACACGCCAGAGTAGTGTCAAACTCGTCAAGGTTCGATGGAATGCACGACACGGGCCAGAATTCACGTGGGAGCGTGAGGATCGTATGAAAGAAAAATACCCACATTTATTCCCCAAGACCCCTGCATCTAGTAGCAGAACTAAAATTTCGGGACGAAATTTCTCTAACAGGGGGAGAATGTGACAACCCTCACGATTACAGGTATCCGTACAATTAATTAATTTTAAATTTGTGCTTAATGACTGTGCTTGATTACAACTGCTGATTAAACTGCCTTATGATTTTTGAATCATACATACATATGCATCACATTTCATACTGTCACTCCATTTATTACACACAGACTTTAGTGACAAACTTGATGCACAAAGCACAGTTAGCACAATGAGCGGATAACTCAGACACATGTTGACAATGCCAGCACATAGACAGACACTATATTGAGGCCCAGTGTGAGCCAGGGACAAGGTACTACACTTGTATGGAGTGTAGGGAAGTGAGGACCATAAAACTGCGTCACTAGGTGATAGTTTAGGTGCCAGAAAGTGCCTAAAACCCACTCTAAATGCAGAATTCTGCATCTATTAATAAAATTCAGCATTGTAAGACACTAGTAAAGTGCAAAAATATGGCAGAACGGTCCTGTATACTTTCCTAAGTGCCGGGGATTAATTGTGTTACAAAAATATATATAAAAGACACTTTAAGGAATAATTAAACACATTAATGGAACAGTATCTAACTGGATAACCGGACATTACCCGGGACACCAAAATTTTGCCAAACACATTGTTTAATTATTTCTTGGCTTGTCATGATCCCCGTTCACCATAACACCCACTAATTTCTCTACTAATTAACATATGTAACATGAAACTTGAGCTTGAACTAATAGTTACCATCCAACACCACAAATTTACAACTTAACCCCCCCCCCCCCCCATGAAAAAGACGGCACACATGGCCCCCCTCTTCTCAATTTTCGACTTCCCTTGTGGCCACCAAGAATCCATCAAGTCCGCATGCAATTAACCTTGGGATTGTGTGAAGGTTATGATTGAACTAACACTCACCATTGATACTTACACTTAGCACCCCTACTAGTCACCAACTACCCACCAAAATCTTGCACTTAACCCCTCCCATGGCAGAATTTTCGAACCAAAAGCATGGCCCTCAAGATTTTTTTTAAACTTTGCTCAATCCCCATGGAATCTCTTTGGGGATTGTGAAGTGACCATGTGTGTACTTTGGGTGACAAAAGGTCCTATGGACAATAGAGCTTGAATACTTATAACCATCACCACCATCAACTAATCACCTTCCTTATTACAACACAAACATCTCTCTCTCCCTCTAAGTAATCTCGGCCGAACACCCCACCACATACACCACCATTTTCAATTTTTGATTCAAGTATCTCAAGACCATCCCAAGGTGCACCAAGGTGAATCACGAAGTGTGGAGCTCATGGATTGCCAAGGACCTCCCTCGTTTGTCTTTAACCACTCATTTTTCGCCTTGTTTCTTCCCTAGCTTAAAAGCTAGTAGTAAGTCCCTTTGATCCTCATTTACTTCTCATTTATGGTGGTTAATAGTTATGATGAGAATGCATGAACACTAAAAGATCTTAAACAAAAGTCTTACACATAAAGCTAGCATGATGATAAAATAAGATGAACTCTTGATAAAATAAAGTTGTTTTGATGTTGTTGTTGTTTATTTAATGATCACTAGAGATATGATGTTAAACATCATGGTTGGACTTGTTAGAGTAAGATTAAAAACTTAAGTTAACAAGTTCGGAGGCGATTAGTGAGCTACATAAAAGAATCACCTCCATGTTTCGACATAAACTTGGTAACAAAGGGATTTCTTGAAAAATAAGTGAACTAAGTAAGTGGATGGTCGTATGGACCCGAGAGTTACAAATGATTTTTCTAGACACACCAAGTTAAAAGACGGGTCTTTTGAAAAGTCATGGTTCTTACACTATTTTTGGAAGAAATAAGTATATGAATATTAGTAAGATATGAAAATGATGTAAATGGATATTTTTGTAAAATAAGTTCACAAGTTGTGAACATCTAAAAATCCCGAGCACGAGAGTTTTACAAAAATAAACACACTTTGGAAGGTAACTAAACCCACTAAACACCTCACTAAGTTACTACGCGTTTTTACGAAAAACCAAGTTTATGTTGTTATGTAAAGTGCATTGTTTTTGCACTTGACTAGTATAATGTTGTTTGGTAACTTGTTGTTGGTTGATTTAAATGATTTCCGAAAGGAAAATGATATGCTAATAAGCATGGGCACTCCCATTTACAAAGGAAACTCTTGCGAAATTTTCTAAAATTTCAACACTTAGAAAATATTTTTCTAACAAGTGTTTACAAATATATTTTTAACTTTGTTTTCAAAATAAACTTCCCCATAGTTTTTATTACAAAAATACAAAGTATCGGAGGACGATTTTATAAATAAAAACGGATAAATATATATATTTAGAATATATATTTTCTACTAAGACACTTGTGTGAATATTTGTATATTTTGTGAACTAGTTATATTATTTTAGGGTAAAATAATATAACATACATAATGCCACGGAAAATTACAACTCCAAAATAATACCAAAAATGTCAAGGAATAAAATACTTAAGTTACACACTTGGTATTATAAAACCAAACGCGAAAACGTAACTTACGAAATATTACGCAAAATACTCTTACGCATATATTTTTGGTAAAACATTATTTTGGAAACTAAAGAAGTAAAAATATATTATTTTTGAGAAAAATACATATATTTTGGGAATGAGATATTCTTGGACACATAAATTAAATATATATTTATAAGTGGGACTTAAAATACATTTTTTGAAACTACGACTATACATGTATAAATACCCCCCCCCCATCCTAGGGAAGGAATACGGAAATAAAATACTTGAGAAGTATGGATATGAAATAGTTGCCTAACTATTATTCCTTAAAACAAAATTTAAGTTAAAATAATTATTATTATTTTAACAAATGATTACAACTTGGAATAATGTCACGAATCGTAACTCAAACGTAAATACAAAGCCAAGGCACGGCCCGTTCGTCTAATAGACATTAGTACGTTGTAGGTCGTCGGGTAGCTGAGCAGGTTTGAGTTGACGTTACTATACAGGAGACGCAATACTGTGAGTTCATGTGCCCCTTTTCCTTAAACTGTTTTGTTTACTTACTTCGGGGGTGAAATACATGTTACCAAGGGATACTTACAATACTATTGGTATGATTAGCCTAGGAAAGAACCATAGATCATGTGATAGGGTAGGCGGATGTAACACCTGTGCCTTCACGGCCATCAAACAAATACCGAACCAATGAAATATTATATTTCATACTTGGGATTTGTAAAAATATGTGTATCATTTTGCACATATCAATTCTCGTTCAATTCCAAACTCTAAATTCACTTTCTAGAAGGTTATACGCACACCGATGCGTAGATATAACCAGTTTAATGCAACAAACACTCCGGAATAGTGGAATAGGCTTAACATACCTTAAATAACCTTTACATAACTTAGAAATAAGTTTTGAAGGCTTTGGTATGGCAAAACCAAGTTAATTCGCTTACAGGGACTAAAGTTGACAAACTGCGAAAGTATGCCAATTTGAAAACATTTCTGAATCAGATGGGTCAGTGGCGTAGCGCGACGCCTAAAGCCTTCCCAGTCGCGCTACGCGACTGCATGATCTGGACCAGATTCAATGTTTTAAATACAAGTTGCAACTAATTGATCCTTAACCACATGTTTTAAGTTGCTTAGTCACTAAGATAAGGACCAATTTAAGCCACCACAACTTTCCGACACTTGTACGGATGGGATCATGGCACGTTTTCCATGAAACGATCTTAACGGTTACCCGAAAACTATATATAACCATCCACCCCCATTGCATTTCTCACTAGAATTCTGATTTTGAGAGCTCTAAGTTGAAACCATTGTTTCATACCTGAGTTCTTGGATCGGGATTAGCATTCGGGGACCCTTCGTAAGTATTCTTTCGTTCTTTTATTGCTTTTCGAGTCTTTCGAGTCTGAAAGTCAAACTTTGTTTGACTTTCTACATTGACCAGTTATGGTCAATGCGAAGTTCGTTTGAACTTCGCAACGTGATTGTAATCACGATGGTCATAGTCCCTTGGGACTATGCCTACTGATTTCCACGTTGTCTAGGGTCGTAGGGTAAGCGATCTAATAAATCGCTTATACCTCGAACCCGACCCAGTTTGGTCGATCATTAGGATCCGACCAAATACATTAGGTGACCCAAGTATAGGGCATAACCTTCCGAGGTTATACCCTATGGTCACATCGTTTAAGTAGTTGTATGATAGGTAGTTTATATGCCTTAGGTAAATTACCAGAATACCCTTTTCATGTATAATTGGTAATTAAGCATATGTAACCTAAACTTTTGTCACATAACGGATTATGTAACATGTTTAGGCATATAACACTTGTCATAGGGCTAGTTAGGCGGTCCGAACGCGTTACACGCGAACGACGCGTTAAAGTAGCATAAGCTACCTAAACGGGTCGTAATGGGTCGTATACAATTATGTTAGGTTTCAATTAGTATGTAGGCTTTGTTAAACCAAATGACACGAGTCTCTACACTCGTTTGGTTTACGAACCCTCATGCTACCCGATCTTCCGATCTAGGTCCGGTTAATTAACATAGTTACCTATATTAGGTGCCGTTTGATATCCGCGATCTCTAGCATTGTTTGGTTGTTACTCAAGGACTTCTGAGCAATCTCAAGTGAGTACATAGACCCCTCTTTTACTGTTTTCCAAACTGTTTTGGGGTGGAACACATGTGCCTACTTGTTACTTTCATGCTTTCCTGTTTTCACATCATATACTGCTATGTTCGTTAGTACATTATAGTACATGATTTCATTACATTTTATGCTATGTATGTCCATTGCGTTCATACTTAGTACATCGTTTTACATTTACATTTTATGCTATTTATGTCCATTGCGTGCATACTTAGTACATTGTTTTTCATCACATGCTTACATTTTGGTATGACATTTGGTTTGTTTACATGGGACAATACATTCATTAACACCGATCATGCTGTTCGTTAGTAGGTAGTGGTACCATAGGAATTGACAACTCCCGTTCCGGACGTCCCAGGGAAAGGGGATGAAAGGAATGACCGAATTCGTTGATATAAGACAGATAGACCTTTAATTTGTTTAAAGGGTTTATCACCACAGTCGCCAGGCTTGGATGTATGCATTTTCACAATACCGCATAAATGTTCATATTAAATATTTGCATGCATTTACACAAAACATAGCTTTGATTTAAACCAAGTTTTACTTCAATACTTTGTTTTTGTGCATATGGTTTAGTTGAGACCTTTCACTTGCCATACATGACATTTTGACATAGACATTTGACATGGATATTTGACATAGACATTTGACAGGGATATTTGACATAGACATTTGACATGGATATTTGACATAGACATTTGACATGGATATTTGACATAGACATTTGACATGGATATTTGACATAGACATATGACATGGATATTTGACATAGACATTTTGACATGATTTACTTCTTGACATGAACATTTTACATTGTTTGGTTTGGTTTGATTAAGTGATTAAGTAACAATGCGTGTGTAATATGATACAAGCATGGTGGATACGCCGCTGGTACTTCCTATATATAAGTGTTTGTATGGTATTACATGTCGTAACGTTATTTGAATCATTTCAGTTTGAGACATAGAACATTTCATACAAATAACATACTTTTCACAAGACATTGATTTATAAACAACTCATCTTATGCAAACACATTTTACTTGGTTATTCATTTAACCTTACATTTATTTATACTTATCATCTGATCTTATCGTTTTTCAAATGATTTAAAAGACAAAGCAAATAACAAGGTTCATGACTAAACATTTTCTCAAACATAAGTCATGAATCTTATTTTCACAAAACCTATGTATCTCACAGGCATTTTTATGCTGACGTACCTATTTTCACATGTGTTTTTCAGGAGCTGTTGCATAAGATGTTCAAGATACACATAGACAGACTTGGGCTTTAGTGACAATAAAAGATGCAAGACTAGTTAATTATGTTGTATTTCTTTGTTTGTTAAGGCATAGTAACACTTTTAATCATTAAAACGAAACTTCAATATCCATGGTTGTGAAACATTTATTCTATTGCAACACGCCCCGATGTTTCCGCCGCGATTTGTTGTTTTACGCGGTCGGGGTGTGACAGAAAGATGGTATCAGAGCCAATGGTTATAGGGAATTAGGTTATTAGTAATTAGTAATGCTTTGACCTAGTCTATAACCTTCTTAGGACCCTAACGCGAGTTTACTTGCGTTTAGTCATAAAACAATACTGTCGCCTATCCTTAGGCGACAACCGCAACAAAAAAAAACATAAATTTCAAAACCGCTTTGAAAACTAACCATCTGTTCAAGGATGATTGATTACTAGGTTTTGAACCCTCTATTGTAAGGTTTTGAACTCTCTATTATATGGTTTTGAACCCCTTTGAGTTTTCAAAACTTCGTCAAGGTTTTGGGTTTTAAATAATGTGAACACGTGCAAACTGGAAGGGTGAATGCCTGTATTCTGGGTTTTCTGTCTAGGCAAGCACTTCGTATACATCTCATCAGACGCGAGACCAGTTGTGCTTACCTGGGAATTCTTGGGATGAGTGTTCACTTATAGGCGAGCATGTCTTCGCGATACATTATTTTTGACCTATTTACTTTGATTTGTCACCATCTCATTTGTTTGCCTTAGGTAACAAACAAATGATCACAATTTTCATTCGTTACCATTCTGTATTGATTATCCAATAACCTTTCACTCGTTTCTTCCTCTGTCTTTCATTTTCTTCTAGAATGTCTATTCCTCTTGGCACTGGTCAAATGCCCGAGCGAACAGCCAAATTTGTCCAGCAAATTGGCGAAGTGATTCAGAGGACTGTTGATTTAGGTATTGCCATGGCTCGTCTTAACAATGAAGCCTCTCGTCTCGACAATGAAGCCACTCAAGAGACACCAAAGGAAGCAGTAGTCAGTCTTGCAACAACATCAAGGAAGCGTAAGGCTTCAAGGAAACCCGCAGCGGTTACACCTAATCAAGCTGGACCTAGCCAAGTGGCAAGGCCACCAGCTAGGAAGCCGTACTTAGGAACTGCTCCTAGGTGCAAGCAATGCAACGGTCATCATTCAAACCTCCTACCCTGCTGGAAATGTACCTACTGTGGACGGCGGGGACATTTGGTCAACACATGTTGCTTTGCTATCCAGAACAAAGCTGTTGCAAATCTTGCTGCTACCCAACTCCAAGTCAACCCTACTCAAGCTCGTTTCCCGCGTGGTACTTGCTACAACTGTGGCGATACGAGCCATTTCAGGAACAACTGCCCGAAGATAGTCAGTGCAAATCCAACCCTCGGATGAGCATTTGGCTGAACAAAGGATGTTGCTGTCTTATGCCTTTGTTTCTTTTGTTTTGTGTATTGTGAAACAATATGTCTTGTTCATAAATAAAAGTTGTTGTTCACAATTCTGCTATACAAGTATCATTACATGTGTTTATGGCTTTTCCCTATAATACCTGCACTAAGGAACTATGTTCCTTACAAACTACTCTTGTGATTCTCTCTTTCAAGTGATCGCTCATAATTTCCTCGAAAGTTCTAAATACTCGTTTCATTCTAAGAAACGAAGTACAGGAAATAAAGTGAAAGTATGAGTAATCGTGCTTTTGCACATCTGTACTTTTGAATCCTTGGTTGGATAACTAAGGATATTTTCAAATCTCATACCCATTACGTTTTGATTTTTCAACATACACAGTACAAGTATTTCAACACAATCTTCATGATCTCAAAACATTCCATATAGTTTGAAAACAATTTTTCTAGATACATTGTCTATGTTATTTCAAAAACATTGGCCATGTTATCAAAACCAACCTTTCTAATTTCAAAATATTTCATATAGTCTGAAGACAATATTAACACAATACATTTTCTTATCAAGTGCATGATTTCGAAAAGCATCATTCATGTCTTTCAAAAACCTTATACATAATTTCAAAATTCATCTCGCATGATTTTAAAACATTTTTAAATATATCTATCTAATACACCTACTTTATGATTTCAAAAAGTATTATATATAAGGTTTCAAAAACGTTAAACACAGTTTTTCTTAAAAGAACCCCATGCACAGTTTTCAAAAATATTTTCCTCGTACATTGACATAACCTTCAAAATCTGCTTCATATGTCGCCTTGACATATCAAGCATCTCAACTTCATAAGCATTCTTACTTCATGTTTTGACATAAGCACATCCAGTGCAAGATTTCAAAACATCTTCAACTTCTAAAAATTCATATGGGATCTTTTTATCTCCACAATTAGACCCTTGTGGATAATCATCATTCAAATCAGAGTCCTTAATTGGATTCCTTATGTACCTGAATTCGAACATTTCGGTTCCTTATAATCGAAATCGAATTTTTCTTTTAAAGATCTTTCTATCTTTATAGTTAGATTCTTGATAATGTTTAAAGTACCAAATGAAATCCACGAGATGGATTCCTAGTGTGCTTTAAATACATGTACTCTGTTAGCAGAACAAACTTCTAGTTAAACAATTTTGTGGTCATGTGACTATGTGTTTATTCATCTTATGTTTTCTTTTATGCATTTTTGTGTTTTTGGTATACTCTGGATATTCGTTATCAAAATCCTCGTAGAATCTTTCATATCTTCATATGAGGGATTCGTAGAAGGATATTCAAAGGTACTACCTTAAATCCTTAATGGGCTTCTATGTAATAGTTAAGACCCTTGGATTATATAGTACCACTCCAGACCCTTTTTAGTGGTCTAGTCAAAAGATTGATTCGCAATCTGGTTAAAGAATGACATCTAGTGATGTAGCTGGACAGACTCCTTGATAGTCTATTTAAATCATTTATTGATTTAGTCTAAAGGACTCTATGGCGGTCTAAGTCACGCTCATCACAGGATTGTTCATTTGGTTTTACCCTACACATTATAAAATAGACTGTGTGAACTGTGCAAGGAATTCTCTAATTATGGATGCGCACATAATTATGAAATTTAGTGCACAGAAATCCAGTAAGATTTATTATGTGAAGGAACCGATAGTGACAACAATAACAAAATGAGAACGATGTAATGGAGGCATGGTGGACGCACCAATGACGCTTCATATACTTGTATATAAGTGTCCCTCTTACATTGCAAACATAATGTTATTAAGGTTACTAGAAGTTCAAGAACCCTAACCAATGTTGTTTGATCTTTTCAACTTCATGTTTTAAACTCTCACAAGTTTCCTCTAAATAAATTTCGGGACGAAATTTCCTAAAGTAGGGGAGACTGTAACACATGTGCCTTCACGGCCATCAAACAAATACCGAACCAATGAAATATTATATTTCATACTTGGGATTTGTAAAAATATGTGTATCATTTTGCACATATCAATTCTCGTTCAATTCCAAACTCTAAATTCACTTTCTAGAAGGTTATACGCGCACCGATGCGTAGATATAACCAGTTTAATGCAACAAACACTCCGGAATAGTGGAATAGGCTTAACATACCTTAAATAACCTTTACATAACTTAGAAATAAGTTTTGAAGGCTTTGGTATGGCAAAACCAAGTTAATTCGCTTACAGGGACTAAAGTTGACAAACTGCGAAAGTATGCCAATTTGAAAACATTTCTGAATCAGATGGGTCAGTGGCGTAGCGCGACGCCTAAAGCCTTACCAGTCGCGCTACGCGACTGCATGATCTGGACCAGATTCAATGTTTTAAATACAAGTTGCAACTAATTGATCCTTAACCACATGTTTTAAGTTGCTTAGTCACTAAGATAAGGACCAATTTAAGCCACCACAACTTTCCGACACTTGTACGGATGGGATCATGGCACGTTTTCCATGAAACGATCTTAACGGTTACCCGAAAACTATATATAACCATCCACCCCCATTGCATTTCTCACTAGAATTCTGATTTTGAGAGCTCTAAGTTGAAACCATTGTTTCATACCTGAGTTCTTGGATCGGGATTAGCATTCGGGGACCCTTCGTAAGTATTCTTTCGTTCTTTTATTGCTTTTCGAGTCTTTCGAGTCTGAAAGTCAAACTTTGTTTGACTTTCTACATTGACCAGTTATGGTCAATGCGAAGTTCGTTTGAACTTCGCAACGTGATTGTAATCACGATGGTCATAGTCCCTTGGGACTATGCCTACTGATTTCCACGTTGTCTAGGGTCGTAGGGTAAGCGATCTAATAAATCGCTTATACCTCGAACCCGACCCAGTTTGGTCGATCATTAGGATCCGACCAAATAAATTAGGTGACCCTAGTATAGGGCATAACCTTCCGAGGTTATACCCTATGGTCACATCGTTTAAGTAGTTGTATGATAGGTAGTTTATATGCCTTAGGTAAATTACCAGAATACCCTTTTCATGTATAATTGGTAATTAAGCATATGTAACCTAAACTTTTGTCACATAACGGATTATGTAACATGTTTAGGCATATAACACTTGTCATAGGGCTAGTTAGGCGGTTCGAACGCGTTACACGCGAACAACGCGTTAAAGTAGCATAAGCTACCTAAACGGGTCGTAATGGGTCGTATACAATTATGTTAGGTTTCAATTAGTATGTAGGCTTTGTTAAACCAAATGACACGAGTCTCTACACTCGTTTGGTTTACGAACCCTCATGCTACCCGATCTTCCGATCTAGGTCCGGTTAATTAACATAGTTACCTATATTAGGTGCCGTTTGATATCCGCGATCTCTAGCATTGTTTGGTTGTTACTCAAGGACTTCTGAGCAATCTCAAGTGAGTACATAGACCCCTCTTTTACTGTTTTCCAAACTGTTTTGGGGTGGAACACATGTGCCTACTTGTTACTTTCATGCTTTCCTGTTTTCACATCATATACTGCTATGTTCGTTAGTACATTATAGTACATGATTTCATTACATTTTATGCTATGTATGTCCATTGCGTTCATACTTAGTACATCGTTTTACATTTACATTTTATGCTATTTATGTCCATTGCGTGCATACTTAGTACATTGTTTTTCATCACATGCTTACATTTTGGTATGACATTTGGTTTGTTTACATGGGACAATACATTCATTAACACCGATCATGCCGTTCGTTAGTAGGTAGTGGTACCATAGGAATTGACAACTCCCGTTCCGGACGTCCCAGGGAAAGGGGATGAAAGGAATGACCGAATTCGTTGATATAAGACAGATAGACCTTTAATTTGTTTAAAGGGTTTATCACCACAGTCGCCAGGCTTGGATGTATGCATTTTCACAATACCGCATAAATGTTCATATTAAATATTTGCATGCATTTACACAAAACATAGCTTTGATTTAAACCAAGTTTTACTTCAATACTTTGTTTTTGTGCATATGGTTTAGTTGAGACCTTTCACTTGCCATACATGACATTTTGACATAGACATTTGACATGGATATTTGACATAGACATTTGACAGGGATATTTGACATAGACATTTGACATGGATATTTGACATAGACATTTGACATGGATATTTGACATAGACATTTGACATGGATATTTGACATAGACATATGACATGGATATTTGACATAGACATTTTGACATGATTTACTTCTTGACATGAACATTTTACATTGTTTGGTTTGGTTTGATTAAGTGATTAAGTAACAATGCGTGTGTAATATGATACAAGCATGGTGGATACGCCGCTGGTACTTCCTATATATAAGTGTTTGTATGGTATTACATGTCGTAACGTTATTTGAATCATTTCAGTTTGAGACATAGAACATTTCATACAAATAACATACTTTTCACAAGACATTGATTTATAAACAACTCATCTTATGCAAACACATTTTACTTGGTTATTCATTTAACCTTACATTTATTTATACTTATCATCTGATCTTATCGTTTTTCAAATGATTTAAAAGACAAAGCAAATAACAAGGTTCATGACTAAACATTTTCTCAAACATAAGTCATGAATCTTATTTTCACAAAACCTATGTATCTCACAGGCATTTTTATGCTGACGTACCTATTTTCACATGTGTTTTTCAGGAGCTGTTGCATAAGATGTTCAAGATACACATAGACAGACTTGGGCTTTAGTGACAATAAAAGATGCAAGACTAGTTAATTATGTTGTATTTCTTTGTTTGTTAAGGCATAGTAACACTTTTAATCATTAAAACGAAACTTCAATATCCATGGTTGTGAAACATTTATTCTGTTGCAACACGCCCCGATGTTTCCGCCGCGATTTGTTGTTTTACGCGGTCGGGGTGTGACAGCGGATACTTGGGACCATTAATCCTCGTTGTAGGACCACGGGGCACGAGTGATAGATCTATTTGGGTGTAGCGAGCCCACACCCATGAGGCCGGGGCGGCCCATAGAGGTGAACTATGTCTTCCAGCCGGGAGCCCGGTACAACTTTGCTAGGTTTGAGTCTTCCTACACCGTCACACATATCAGTGGCCTTGCAAACCATTGGTGATCTTTTCCTTGTTTGCAATCATACCGGGACATACATACATACATACATACATACATACCTACACTGAATACAAAGGTTTATACATACTCATATATGCATGAACTCGCTCAACTTTTTGTTGATTTTTCAAACTACATGTATTTCAGGAAATTGATGGATCTGGCAAGTGTTGCATGTGTTACAAGCTGCGTACTGAATAAGATGTCGTCCAGGGTAGCAGGTTTAAGAGGTGTGACCCTTACCTGGATGGGTTACATGCCTTAAACCTCGTTTTATTAAGAGTCTTTTGGTTGTGTCTCATGATCATGTTTTAAACAAGTTAAGGATTTGTAACTTATTTGGGTTTATGTTTCCAGACAATGATGTTGTAGTACTTTTTAATTTAATGAACGGATGAACATCTTGTATTTTTATCATATAGCATTGTTATGATTGTTGCTATGGTATTGAGAAGTCACACCATATAAACCCATGCTTCCGCAAAAGCCAGGGTGTGACATAATCCACATAACCATGTAAGAATAGAAGCACGGAAGCACGTAAGCACATAAGCACATATTCAACTATATTTTGCACATATTCACCTACATATTTCGCACGTATTCACCTATCATTCAAGTTTCGCGAGCGCGTTCGAGAGTTGCGAGTGCGAGTGGCGATATCGAGTAGTGTAAGCGAGTAGCATAGTGTGTCTGCGATTTGTTAGCATTTTGGGCTAAATGTGCAGTGTGAGTTGTGCGTGTTTAATAAAAGCGAAGAGCGAAAAGCGTATAAGTCACCAAAATCAAAACACATAAACATTTAAAACCACATAAATTCGCACATAAAAGCGATAAAGCATATAATCAACGATTGCAGGCTTGAAATCGAAAATAGAGCGTCTTGGGTGATAAACAACAACTGCCCAAAGTGATTCGACTATCCACAACGACTCCGAGTACACGTTTCGGCCTAATAGACTGTGTCACACCCCAAAAACATCGCAGCGGAATATTAAACGTAGTGGAGACGGAAGTTGGTGCCCATTTATATCTTGTCGAGCGATGCATTTTATTGTTGGACATATTGGTTTATTTTAAACATAAGTTATTAAACATTACATTTTAAGACACGACACAACTACATAGTTAAGATATCTTTGATCCTCGCGGATCTTATTACAAAAAGTCCCAGAAAGTTTAAAAGTTGTCCAACATTTTCAAACAAACTACATGCATCATTCAAACACAAGATACGCCATGATTTCCCGAAGCCGAATTCAAGTACCTGTAGAACACGTTAAAAATTAAGTGTCAACACAAAGGAAGGTGAGTTCACTTATTCGTTTACTAACAGATTTTATTCCAAGGAAAACTTTCTGTTTAGGTGTTTATTTAAAAACATCAATTTAATTCTTAGAAAGTCCATTTTACTTTCTTAATAAAAATCCATGGGCCTTCCGCCGGTTCATCTATCCGACAACTGTAATATATATTGCCCAGGTTTTGTATGTTAAATTATAGCGTCAACTTTCAGACTCGTATGCTAGCTAGACGATACGAACTATATATTAACCATGCAGGGATAATCAATACTAGACAATGAACAAAATATTAATTTGTCGTTGCACATTGACACGGGGCGACCAGTCACGAAGGGGTTGTCAACCCGATAGATCTACCAACAATTCCTCGCGTACAATACTTAACTGATTAAACGACATCATGGGCGCATGGTTCTTTCTCGAAGAACAATATGATGTCTGCCTTACGTACAGTATATATATCCTACTAATATGTCAATTTAATACACGTAGTTGCACGAATCCCCTGAATCTCCATCACTCGAAACTCAGGCCGGCATCCGTCCCAACTTTACGGTCTGTTTCGCCTCGGAAACACCGTACCATCTCAAATTTCCCACATTTATTCATCAAAAACGTTTTACTTCGAAACGTATAACTTATCAAACCTCATATATTTTCAGCGAAAATATATATTTTATATTAAAAGGTATGTTTTATTTCGAAAACATTATTAAATCATTTTAACGACGTGTTCTACCCCCAAAATATATACAAAGCAGTAAAAAGAGGGGTTTAGTGACACTCACCTTTGGGTGCGTATTTTAATACCGCAATCCTAGAGATTGATTTTTATATACGTCCTAATATAGGAACAATTCTAAATCAATATATATATATATATATATATATATATATATATATATATTTAACACAAAAATCCTAAGTTTCTCCGTTTCTTAGAATTATCACATAACTTTGAGATTTTCTCGAAAAGTTGTCATTTTTTATTATGTTGGCACGTTAAAATATATATATATGAGTCCATATACATATATATATATATATATATATATATATATATATATATATATATATATATATATATATATATATATATATATATATATTATGATTTTTGCGACTTGAACGATTTTATTGGTGACCATTTTTGTGTGAATCCGTTAACTTTCCCGTTTATGCGTAATATATTTATGGTTCACGCGTCGTATTGTATATACATAAACGTTCATAGAAATTAGTACCGAACACGCAAAATATTACTAACTTATCTATTTTTTCATTTTTAAAGCAATTATACACAAAACATCTCATATATACCAAATTTCATGCTCGGCAAACAAGTTACACATTTAACGTAATTTTACCGTTTCTACCGCACAAAACGTACAAGTATACATGCATAGTCTAAATTTCCCACTATCAAGTTAACACTTAACATATTATCACATTTACATGTTTAAATCACTTAACACATTTTATTACATAAGGTTCACTCAAAATTTACCCATACTAGTGTTCATCGAAAAATGCGTATTTTAGCGATTCGGTAACGGTTTCGGGCGTCGGAAGTCACGTATGACCAACCAAACACCAAGTAAACTTAAAATTAGTTAAAATAATTGTTTTTACACTAAAAACATCAGTTTATTTACTGATCTAAATCAGTTTTACAAAAATCACTCGAAAAGCCGATTTTTGACCGTTTTACCGCATAGTTTTGCGTTAAACGTTTCTATAACCATCCCAACTCGAAATGAGTTGATATTTTAACATAATACATGTTATTTACTGATTAGAATAGTGGTTATAATCAGATTAGTGCAGTTTTTGTGTAAGTCACATAAATCATGCGATTTCACGTATTTTACAACACATAAAGCACCAAATACAACATGCAAAGCTAGTAAACTTTATGACAAAGTTTTATACCATTTTAACACTTCAAACATTCATATTTTTAGTTTTTAGATTCTGATTAAAATTTATTTTTATCAAATCATACTCAAATCATCATTTCATGATCATATTTCAACATGCATGTTCAAGTAAGTGCATACAATATACCCATACCATATCATCATCATCCTACATAAACTTAAATGCATCCAAGAACACATCTTTTTCATGTTCATATATTCAAAAACATTATCACCATATTTCATCATGTTTACATGATTTGCATGCAATAATCTTTCATTTATTTACTAAGTAACAAAACTCACAAGTGTATATATACACATATACATACACGGCACATGCATACATACATATATATAATTCCAAAAATTTCATTTTTCACATAAGTAACTCAAATCACAAGAACCTTTATATAACATCTTTTGATCATACATGCATTCACTTTTCAAGAATAAATCAAACAAGATTCTATCAAAAATTAAACTCAATCTCAAATATGCATACATACATATATATACGGTCATATATACATATACATACTCTTCCATTTCCATTTTGTACAAAAACCCATTTGTTATTGTTTTCAAATTTATATTTAAATTCAAGAATAAGAGAAACTTTTACTATCTTCTTCTCCATAAAAATAATCAAGAACACTTTTAAAAGATTGGTTTTATACCTTCAAGATTCAAGTGGGTTTTGACATGATTTTTGATGTTTGAAAGCTTATTTCACCAAGAAAGCACCTTTGGATCATCAAAATAGCTTGGAAACACCTTAGATTTAATGATGTTCTTGCAAGAATCATCAAAATTTCAAAAGTTATGGAGGTGTGAAGGTGATTTTCGGCTGAATTTTTAGAGAGAGAGAGTGTTATTGTGTTTTTGAAACTTAATTCTTGAATATAGCATTATATGGGGACATGGTGTAAGACTTGTCATGATTCCACCTCTTTTTCATCCAATGAATGGAAGAGAGAGAGAGAGAGGGAAAAGGCTTGCATGGCTGCCAACACAAGTCCATTGTCTCACAACCCTTTCAAAATTTCGAGATTATATGTATACATATACATATATGTGTAATTTTAATTAAAAACTGGTATTTTTCTGGATATCGGGTATTTTATCTAGCGTTTTAATCCCGTTTTAGTGCGTTTTAAATTATTTTTATCATTCTATAAAAATAATCTCACCAAAATATTATTGAACAATATTTGTTTGCCGAGACTGGCGACGTTGCCGGTATTTAGCAGTATGCGCGCTGTGCTGCGCGGTACGAGCTTAAAATCGCAAAAAATAGGGATTTATGCATTTTTATTTATTTTTATCATTCTAAAGAAATAAACTCATCAAATTATTACTAAAATGATTATCAGTTGCCTTGACAGGCTGTGTTGACAGTATTTTGTCGGTACACGCGCTGCATCGCGCGGTACGCGCTTAAACTCGAAAAATAGAGTTTCTTAGTGTTTTAATTTATTTTTCCTCACAAATAGGATTAAAATTATTATTTTAATCATAGCTAACTATTTTTAGGATTTTAACACTAATCGGGTGGTCACCGACGTTCGTTTCGCATTTAACCGTTACGCGATAAGCGTTTATCTTACCGTTGCCAACATAATTTTTATCAAAGTTTAATTTTACCAAATCATTAGATTTCACATATAAACATCATAATCAGTCAAATATGGCCTTTTATCTATTCACAACACGTGTTACAATTGTACGGTACGGCCTGAAAATCCGGGTGTCACAGTCTCCCCCTGTTTAGGAAATTTCGTCCCTGAAATTTTTACTCTATAGGTTTTGTTTTCACACTGGGTGGAAACAGCAAAAACAGGTTTAACGAATATAGACTTATAGTTTCTGCGAGAAACTTTGATTCTTACAAAGAATCTTCGTAGACCTATATTACATACACTCTCAATTCCTAATCTCACATCTCAACGCTCTCCACCCTTTCCAAGGTTCAACATTCGTATATTTACATATACATTACCCCGTACCTAAGATAGGAGTTTACAACCGATTGATCCAACTCGAGATGGGCTCTCGAAAGAATCAATCTCATAAACTCGTCTTCCTTCCTTCTAGCTATATGTGACTAGAACGCTATAAACGCCTGTCCAGTTATTAACATAACTCCTCTAGCTATACGTACTGCTTCTACGGTGCTTCGATAAACTTCCGTTTATCTTCCAAACAAATCTCTATAAAGAACAAAATTAGTGTATTATCCATTATACACTTTCTCAACTGAACCCAAGCAATACAACATGTTCACTACTCCATCCTTATGGTAGCTTGAGCCTATAAGAGACTGATCCAACTCAAGATGGGCTCTTGAATGGACCTAATCATTGTGACTCAGCTCTTCTTTTCTCTGCTAAACCTAATAGAACTTCTGCAAGATAACTCCTTTATCAGAACAAAATCTTCAATCTGGAATCGCAATAGTTCCTTCAATTGTCCGTGTAATCCTTCTGTTGATCAATTGTCGACTTTTATCCTTCCCTCGATCCCGGCAAATCCTGTCGCTGGTTTCCTATATAACTCGGGTCTGGTCAATTGTCCTTTATCACGTTAGCTTGATAAAATGGTAATCAACACTTCTATCCATGCAAGGCTTCAAACAGAGCAACCTGAATACTAGCGTGTTAATTATTATTGTAAGATAACTCTGCCAAGGGCATGTGAGTATCTTAACTTCCTTCGGAGTCCATCATACACGCTCCCAACTATTCTTTCAAGGGTCCGAAAAGCTTCCTACTATCTTGCTGTCCAATCAATTTCCCTTTTCCTTTTAGGGTTATTAGTGTCGAAGGCTGCACTAATTTAGGGAAGTTCTTAATAAATCTCCGGTAGCACCTAGCTAGTCATATGGATCATCATACTCCCGACGGGGTCTTTGGCGCTCCTCATCATTCACCAATTCCATAGTTAACTTCAAACGTTACTCATGATTCTCCCCGGTTCGCACATAGGCAAGTATGTCGTCGATGAATATTATCACGAATTCATCCGGTTAGGGTTTCCATACCCTGTTCATGAGATCCATGAATATAAATAGCACATTAATTTAGTCAAAAGGCATGACTAATAACTCGTAATGGCCATATCGTGTTTGAAAAGCAGTCCTCAGCATATCTTCGTCAGCAACCTTCAACTGATGATATCCTAATCGCAGATCGATCTTTGTGTAGCAGCTGGATCCCTGTGGCTTGATCGAATAAATCGTCAATCCTCGGTAAAGGGTACCGATTATTGATAGTCAACTCGTCCAGCTTTCTGAAATCATCACATATCCTGAAGGATCCCTCCTTCTTCCTCTTCAACAAAACAGATGCACCTCAAACAAAAAAGCTTGATCAAATGAAACCCTTGCCTAATAGCTCTAGAAGCTGATTCGACATTTCTTTCATTTCTAACGGTGCTTAATCTATAAGGAGATTTTTGCAAATGGGTGCAGCACCGGACGCCAGATCGATTCGAATTTCGATCTGTCTCGCAGGGGGAAATCCAGATAAGTCTTTTTAGGAAAACTTCTGGATACTAGCGAACAATAGGAATCTCTCCGATATTCCTACATTTGGCCTTCATATCCACAACATTAACAAAGAACGCAGGATAACCTTTCGCAACAACTTGAGCATCCTCAAAACACTGACGACTCTCAACTATCAACACTCAACACTCGACACTCAGCACTCGACACTCAACTCGGTCAATCTTCGTGAACAACTATCACCTCTCTATCGTCATCAGGACGAGATATCCTAGCTAGCTTCTTCAAGCAATAGTCCCCACTTCGTTCTTGGATAATCAATCCATCCTTGCATCTACGTCAAAGCTCCCCAGCTCTACTGGAAATAAACCAACACTAGAACTACGATCACCTAACTAAATACTACAACCGCAAACAGCCTTACTAGTTTCTATCAACTTACCAATTGCTAGCTCTATCGAGCATTTTTTACCCAGCTTACTTGTTGGTGAACACAAAAATGGTTCAAAGTTTCTCGAACAAAACTCAAGTCAGCTTTGGTATTAAAAGTATGAACATAGATTGGTTTTTGATTTGAAACATACTAATAACAGCAGCAAGATCATCTCGTGCCTTCCCAGCGTTTAGCTCGAACGCTCTACCCCTGGCATCCTGACCCTTCATTTCCAGACAATCTCTCTCGAATGTCCTTGCTCACCATACTTGTAGCATCCCTCGAGCGTAACTCCATCCAACGTACTCTTAGCATAGCACTCGCGAGTCATATGTCTAGTCCGACCACCTCTGGCGCACTTTCACCGCTCTTTCTCGTGAGTCTTCTTCTCAAAACTACTCCTGCCATCCCTGGCATTATCCTTTCCCGAATCTCAAACTTTTGCTTTTGCGAATCCCCAGATCCAGGCTCGGAATGCGGAATTATTTGTATGGTCGATCCGCAGTGACGGTCCGACATCACGCATACCGTTGCCACGTCATTGCATAGGGCATCAGTAAATGATCTTGGGTTATAACCCTGGATTGTTTTATGTGTACATCTAGGTACTGTTCACAAGGTTAATGAAAATCAGGAATACGCTCCGATTATATCATAACACAGGAACTACTAAAACTTTCCAATCATTATATCACCTGAAGGGTTTCCGATCTGTGTCCCACCAAAACCATGCCCATGAGCATCACGTCCATGTTCCTGGCCATTATTTTGGTTAGCATCGCGATGTTCCATGGCAGTATTAACGTGTTGGGCTATGAGTTGTGCCAACTCCTCTGGGGTAATAGGTAGTCCAGAACCCTGTCTCGCTTTTGGCGGCATTTCGTCGTTGCTATTATTTACAACAATAATAATTACATAAGACGATAACCAAAAATAATTCAATCATTAAATGGTAGTGGACCAAACATTGCGCATGTATAATACCCACTTATTAATGAGAACAATTTTTAAACCAAAAGGAACCCATTCGATATTTATACCAGAAATTTACAAAGCTTGTTTTTAGTACTAAGACTAATCAAAATTTGGCATGTCTACATCAACACCCTTAACAAGCCTATATGAAATTTCCTTCTAAATAGCTGAAAATTTGGCATGCAAGCCATAAATAGGGTTCATTAAATGAGACATACAAAACAAACAACAGAAACAACCAACAACTAACGCTTAATCAAAATTTGGCATGTCTACATCAACACCCTTAACAAGCCTATATGAAATTTCCTTCTAAATAGCTGAAAATTTGGCATGCAAGCCATAAATAGGGTTCATTAAATGAGACATACAAAACAAACAACATAAACAACCAACAACTAACGCTTCAATCCCTGGAAGTCCAACATCTTCCTAACAAGCTCTTCTAGCTCATCATAACAGTCCATCTGTTTCTCTAAGTCCTTCATCGTCTCCATGCCTCCGCGTAACGTGGCGAACTGACGATCACTGTGAGAGCGATTGACCCAAACCCTTTTCTGCCTTTTCAAAGCGGACGTTGTCTCAGCTCTCGAAGTTGAATGCGATCTCTCCAACGGGTCGAGTCCTCTTCCTACGACGAGTGTAGACTAAAAGAGGTGTAGCAAAACATGTGACTCGAGTAACGGAACAAACGATTCTGTAATGACGGGCGAAAGAATCTCAAGTGTAGGCTCGGCGATATCAATGAGCAGGTCTACTAATGGTTCTAAGCCGAGACGTGACATATTGTAACCGTACAAAGTGAGTGTGTGATCAACGTGAATAGTAACACATAAGGCCTAAATAAACAGAAAATCACGTATGCACATAAACACATAAGGGTTTTCATATATGATAAAATTTTCTATGTTTATTTATAAATTCTTGGCTTCGAGAATTTTGGACTTTACGTTTCAAAATTCTCCGGTTGAAGTCTAGTGTTTTTCTCCAAAAACATCTAGTTCGCTAACAACCAATGGCTCTGATACCAACTTCTGTCACACCCCAAAAACGTCGCAGCGGAATATTAAACGTAGTGGAGACGGAAGTTGGTGCCCATTTATATCTTGTCGAGCGATGCATTTTATTGTTGGACATATTGGTTTATTTTAAACATAAGTTATTAAACATTACGTTTTAAGACACGACACAACTACATAGTTAAGATATCTTTGATCCTCGCGGATCTTATTACAAAAAGTCCTAGAAAGTTTAAAAGTTGTCTAACATTTTCAAACAAACAACATGCATCATTCAAACACAAGATACGCCATGATTTCCCGAAGCCGAATTCAAGTACATGTAGAACACGTTAAAAATCAAGTGTCAACACAAAGGAATGTGAGTTCACTTATTCGTTTACTAACAGATTTTTTTCCAAGGAAAACTTTCTGTTTAGGTGTTTATTTAAAAACATCCATTTAATTCTTAGAAAGTCCATTTTACTTTCTTAATAAAAATCCATGGGCCTTCCGCCGGTTCATCGATCCGACAACTGTAATATATATTGCCTAGGTTTTGTATATTAAATTATAGGGTCAAGTTTCAGATTCGTATGTTAGCTAGACGATACGAACTATATATTAACCATGCAGGGATAATCAATACTAGACAATGAACAGAATATTAATTCGTCGTTAGACATTGACACGGGGCGACCGGTCACGACGGGGTTGTCAACCCGATAGATCTACCAACAATTCCTCGCGTACAATACTTAACTGATTAAACGACATCATGGGCGCATGGTTCTTTCTCGAAGAACAATATGATGTCTGTTTCGCCTCGGAAACACCGTACCATCCCAATGTCCCACATTTATTCATCAAAAACGTTTTACTTCGAAACGTATAACTTATCAAACCTCATATATTTTCAGCGAATATATATATTTTATATTAAAAGGTATGTTTTATTTCGAAAACATTATTAAATCCTTTTAACGATTTTTTCTACCCCCAAAATATATACAAAGCAGTAAAAAGAGGGGTTTAGTGACACTCACCTTTGGGTGCGTATTTTAATACCGCAATCCCAGAGATTGATTTTTATATACGTCCTAATATAGGAACAATTCTAAATCAATATATATATATATATATAGGGGAAGGTTCATTTGAGAAGAAATTTAATGTGAGAAGAAAAAGAAGAAAGGGCATAATGGTAAAACATTAAATAGTTTATAACTCCTCCCATTAATTATGTTATCGCTCATTAATAAAGCAAAAAACATTTTATCCTACACATTTCAAAATTTATCCTACATATATCTTACACTTACCGAAATTTACCCTACGCATATCTAAATTTATCATACACATTTAAGAATTTATCCTACACATACAAATATTTATCCTGCACATACTAAAATTTATCCTACACATGTCGAAAATTATCCTTCACCCTAAATTATTTTACCTTGAAAGAGTATATTTAAAATGGGAGTTACAAGTTTAATAAGTTAGCTAATTAATTACAATTAGAAATTTACCCTATATGCCCTTATTAAGAACATTAAATACACATATTAAATGAACTAAAATAGAGCATTTCTATTGGTTTAAAACTTATTCTTTTTATTCTTACAAATTTTTTCTTCTCATTTGAACCCTCCACTATATATATATATATATATATATATATATATATATATATATATAACACAAAAATCATAAGTTTCTCCGTTTCTTAGAATTATCACATAACTTTGAGATTTTCTCGAAAAGTTGTCATTTTTGATTATGTTGGCACGTTAAAATATATATATATGAGTCCATATACATATATATATATTTATTTTATGATTTTTGCGACTTGAACGATTTTATTGGTGACCATTTTTGTGTGAATCCGTTAACTTTCCCGTTTATGCGTAATATATTTATGGTTCACGCGTCGTATTGTATATACATAAACGTTCATAGAAATTAATACCGAACACGCAAAATATTACTAACTTATCTATTGTCACACCCCGACCACGTAAAACATCAAATCGTGGCGGAAACGTCGGGGAGTGTTGTAACAGAATTATTGTTTCACAACCATGGCATTTAAAAGTTATGTTTTATTCATCAAACAAAGAGTTACATTGTCTTAAAATAACTGAAACAAAGAGTACATCACATAATTAAACTAGTTCTATCTTTATTTTAAGTCTCTAAGGCACAGGTCCGCCCTAGTGTGTCACGAACATCCTAAGTGACAGCTCCTGAAAACACATGTGAAAATAGGTACGTCAGCATAAAAATGCCTGTGAGATACATAGGTTTTACGAAAATAGGATTCATGACTTGAGTTTAAAGAAATGTTTAATAAAATTCAGTCATGAACCTTGTTAATTGTTTTGTTTTATAAATCATTTGAAAAACGTTAGCAAAATCAGATGATATGTATATATAAAAGAATAATGTATGGTTAAAAGAATAACCAAGTAAAAAGGGTTTGTGTAAACTAAGTTATTTGTAAAACAATGTTTAAGTGAAAATGTGTTGTAAATGTAGCATGTCTAAACTGAAATGGTTTAAATAACGCTACGATATGTAATATCATACAAGCACTTATATATAGGAAGTACCAGCGGCGTATCCACCATGCTTGTATCATATTACACACGCCTCGTTATTTAAGTCACTCAAACCAACCAACAATGTAAAATATCCATGTGTAATCAAATAGTCAAATGTCATAGTATAACCAAAGTTAAATATGAATCATGTAATGTGTAAGCAAAAGCTATGTATGGTAAGTAAAATGAGACTACTTAAACCACAAGTAAAAATGTACAAAACAAAGTAAAAAGTTATGTTTTGTAAAATAAATGCATGTTTTACTGATACAAACACTTATGCAGTAAGTTAACGCATACATTCAAGCCTTGAGACAGCAGGATAACCTTAGAGTAAAGATTATCAAAGAAAAATGTTTTCGGATTCAGTCATTCCTTACACCCAAACAGACCTAGGATGTCAAGAACGGGATTTGTCAAGTCCTATGGTACCATTACTTACTACAGAGCGGCGTAGCTAGTGTTAATGAATGTAGTTTAGACCCGTTGAACAAACCAAATGTTATACCAAATGTTATACCAAATGTAAACATGTAATGAAAGTAATGTACTAAGTATGCTAAGTTAACATACAAAGCATAAAATGTAATGTAAAACAATGTGCTATCATGCCAAGTAAACATACATAGCAGAAGAAGATGTAATGTAAATCAATGTGCTAGCATGTTAAGTAAACATACATAGCAAAACAAAACGAAATCATGTACTAATAGTGTACTAATGAACATAGCAAGTATATGAGATGCTCAGAAGTCCTAAGATAACCACAAAGCAAAGCTAGAAGATCACGGAATCAAACGGCACCTAATATAGGTAACTACATTAATAATCGGACCTATTCGGAGGATTGGGTAGCATGAGGGTTCGTAAACCAAATGAGTGTAAGAACTCATGTAATATGGTTTAACAAGGCCTACATACTAAAACGGAACCTATCCTAAGTGCTTTTGGCCCATTATGACCCGTTTAGGTAGCTTACGTTACTTTAACGCGTCGTTCGCGTAAAATGCGTTCGGACCGCCTAACTAGTCCTATGACAAGTAAAATATGCCTTAACATGTGTAATATAGTTTCCAAATCAGTTTAGATGTCAAAAATTATGATACATATGCTTAGAATGAATTTTGGCGTAAAAAGGGTATTTTGGTAATTTACCTAAGGCATATAAACTACTTATAATACAACTACTTAAACGATGTGACCATAAGGTATAATGTCACGGCCCCCGGCCCGGTTTGACCCGGTCCAGGAGCTGCGGGACAGAAAATCCCATGGTATTTATTTAACAGCGGAAGATTTTACCAGGATCTTTTTAAAAACCTTAAATTTCCCGATTATTTGATTTCACAATTCGGGATAAACCCCGGTAGTTTACAATCATATGATTTCACAGAGAAATCTTTATTTTACAAAACATGTTTCTTTATTTTATATTGAGTCACTTCCTTAAGCTTGTAGTGCTTCGCGACACTTTTTCCTGGATCACAACAGATCACCTGAAACATGTTTGAAAAAGGTTTTGTCAGCAGGAAATACTGATGAATCATTCTTTTTACTAAAACGACGCGTTTGTTATAATTTACAGTATTAAGAGCGATTACAATGTTTCCATATATCAACCAACTACCCACAGTATTTGTCACTCGACCATCCATTGGTAACCTCAGAGTCCAATGGTGTCTGTGACTATGGTCATATCACCCATTGGCTAACTCGTTGTCCAATGGTGACGGTTATCAAGTAATGTATACAAAACCCCACATACTGGCTGTAATTTGGTGACTATAAAGACTTAATCCCTGTAATTATAACTTTGAAAGTAAACATTATTTTGAAAGTAATTTGATAAAAAGAGAATGACTCACATTGCAGATTTATATGAGCAGAGCTTAGCCTACTGATTAGGCTTTTAACCTAAATTTAATAACATGCACACGAACTCGTTTAGTAACTAATACAGCATTTACTATAACTCACGAGATTAAAACCTTCACAACGAATGACAAAGTGCGATACTTAAACATTCATCGAATTGACGACGAATGACAAAGCATAAACCCTAATGTGGGCAGCACTTAAACATCCATTGGATAGTTTAATCGATCGGACATTGAATCGTAGCAGCGATCGAGTTAATACCCGGTATCGGAGCAGCGCCTCGCTAATATTGAAAGTAAATTCGACTTCAGAGTGATATACTTTTGTTTTTGAAAGTTTGTTTCGACACCAGTGGACTGTGCATACAACAAGCTATTTATAGCTGAAATTGAGGCCTCACGCGGCCCGCGTAAGCCTTCGGCTTACCTCTACGCGGCCCGCGTGGCCGCCTAGTCTACGAGTAGGCTTGATTGGTCACGAGTAGGCTAGCCAGGTGGTTCGATACGTGGCTTGGAGACTTATCCGGTTATATTTCAAGTTGACGCGGCCCGCGTAAACTTCCCTTAAGGTTTACGCGGCCCGCGAGAGGACTAGAATTCTGAATTTCTTGATTTTTAATATGGATTAGGGTTTCAGAGGTCCGGGTTTATTCTTACGGGTATTTTTAGGAAAATTTTGAGAGTCCTTACATTCTCCCCACCTTATTTAAAATCACATCCTCGAGATTCATTGGAATAAGTGAGGATACTTTCGCTTCATCTCTGATTCCAGCTCCCAAGTGTATTCAGGTCCTCACTTTGAATCCCACTTGACTTTGACAAGTACTAACCGTTTGTGTTTGAGAAATTTCACCTTTCTATCTTCTATTTGAAGAGGTTTCTCAACAAATTTCAACTTTTCGTTTACCTCTATATCTTGGAGAGGTACTACCAAAGATTCGTCTGATAGGCATTTCTTGAGGTTGGATACATGAAATACGTCATGTACTCCAGCTAACTCTTCTGGTAGTTGTAAACGATAAGCAACTGGTCCTATACGTTGGATTACTGAAAATGGTCCTACGTATCTTGGACTTAACTTTCCTTTCTTACCGAACTACTCCTTTCCAAGGTGAAACTTTTAATAGTACTTTGTCTCCAACTTGAATTCCAACGGCTTCCGTCTATTGTCTGCAAAACTCTTTTGACGATCTCGAGCAGTCTTTAATCTTTCCTTGATTTGTGTGATTTTGTTAGTAGTTTCTTGCACTATCTCGGGACCTGATAATTGACTTTCTCCTATTTCTGCCCAACAAACTGGAGTTCTGCATTTTCGTCCGTACAATGCTTCAAATGGGGCAGCTTCAATGCTTGAATGATAACTATTGTTATAGGAGAATTCGATCAAAGGTAAGTGATCGTCCCAATTTCCACCAAAATCTATCACACATGACCTAAGCATGTCTTCCAGAGTTTGGATTGTTCTTTCACTTTGTCCGTCTGTTTGAGGATGATATGCAGTGCTTAAATTTAATCGAGTTCCCATTGCTTCTTGGAAACTTGACCAGAAATGGGAAGTGAAACGACTATCCCTATCCGAAACAATGGAGAGTGGAACTCCATGTAAGGATACTACTTCATCTACATACAACTTTGCCAACCTTTCCATGCTAAAGGTTTCTTTCATTGGTAGAAAATGAGCTGATTTGGTTAATCGATCCACAATTACCCAAATCGCATCATTACCTTTTCTGGTTTTGGGCAACTTAGTAACAAAATCCATTGTTATGAGTTCCCATTTCCATACAGGCATTTCTAATTGTTGTAGTAGACCTGAAGGTTTCTGGTGTTCTGCCTTAACTTGTGAACAAGTAAGACACTTAGAAACATATCGAGCTATGTCCTTTTTCATTCCTATCCACCAAAAGTTATTTCTTAAATCTTGGTACATTTTATTGTTTCCAGTGTGCATGGTATACCTAGATTTATGGGCTTCTTCTAAAATCTTATTTCTTAATTCTCCCTGCTTAGGTACCCAAATCCTTCTTTGGTGGAATCTCCAAATTCCATCAGCTCCTTGTTCTAATTCTTTTATTCTTCCTTTCATTCCTTCAGCATCATCCTTGATTGCTGTTTCTTGAAAATGCTTTAGTTGTTCCATTAAATCTAACTGTAGATTTAATCTAAGAGCACAAACTCGTCGTTGTTTTTCATGGTACTTACGACTTAAGGCATCTGCAACTACATTTGCCTTTCCTTCGTGATACTGAATATCACAGTCGTAGTCACTTAGGATTTCCATCCATCTCCTTTGCCTCATGTTTAATTCTTTTTGCCCAAATATATATCTTAAACTCTTATGAACTGTATAGACAGTAAATTTACTTCCGTACAGATAATGTCTCCAAATCTTAAGGGCAAAAATTATGGCTCCTAATTCTAAGTCATGAGTTATATAGTTTTCCTCGTGCTTTTTCAATTGTCTTGAAGCATACGCAATTACCTTCTTGCGTTGCATTAGCACACATCCTAATCCAAGTTTTGAAGCATCACAGTAAACTTCAAAATCTTCAGTCCCTTCTGGTAAAGCTAGGATTGGGGCATTTGTTAACTTTTTCTTTAGAATCCTAAAAGCTTTTTCTTGCTTAGGTCCCCATTCAAACTTAACTGATTTACAGGTTAGCTTAGTTAATGGTACAGCTATCTTGGAAAAATCCTTAATAAACCGTCTATAATATCCAGCTAAACCTATAAAACTTCTAATTTCCATTGCGGATTGCGGAACCTTCCATTTGGTAATTGCCTCTATCTTAGCAGGATCTACATGAATTCCTTCATGATTCACCATGTGTCCTAAGAATTGCACTTCTTGTAGCCAAAATTCACACTTCGAGAATTTGGCGTAAAGCTTTTCTTTTCTTAACAAAGTTAAGAGTGCATGCAAGTGCTGACAATGCTCGTCCTGTCTTTTGGAATAAATAAGTATATCGTCGATAAAAACAATTACAAATTTATCCAAATACGGTTTACAGATTCTATTCATCATGTCCATGAACGCAGCAGGTGCATTCGTTAATCCGAAGGGCATGACTGTAAACTCGTAATGACCATACCTAGTTCTGAAAGCAGTTTTAGGTATGTCTTCTTCTTGTACCTTCAATTGATGGTATCCGGAGCATAAATCGATCTTAGAAAAATATCTATCTCCTTGAAGTTGATCGAAAAGATCATCAATCCTAGGTAATGGGTATCGATTCTTAATTGTAATCTTATTCAATTCTCTATAATCAATACACATTCTCATCGAACCTTCCTTCTTCTTCACAAACAACACTGGTGCTCCCCAAGGGGATGAACTAGGTTGTATGAAACCTTTACTTAGTAATTCATCTAATTGCTTTTTCAGTTCTAACATTTCTGTGGGTGCTAACCGATAAGGTGCCTTAGCTATTGGTGTAGTTTCGGGAATTAGATTAATCCTAAATTCTACTTCCCTGTCGGGTGGTAATCCTGGTAACTCTTCTGGGAATACATCTGGGTATTCTGAGACTACAGGAATCTCCTTAAGTTCTTTACCTTTAGTACTAATGATTACTGAAATCATATATACTATTCCTTGCTTTCGTTCATAACTAGCAATTTTCATTACTAATATGAACTTCATGGGCTTACGTGGTTTATCTCCTGTAATCATGATTATTTCTCCTGTGGGTGTATGAATTTCTATGGAATTCTTATCACAAAGAATTCGAGCATGGTTGGCTATTAACCAATCCATTCCTAACACAACATCGAACCCAGCTAAATTCATTGGCAATAGGTTTGCATGAAATTTATGACCTGAAAGTTCTATATTTTCTTTTTGCATAACCTTATCTATGTTAATAGAATTTCCGTCTGCTGTTTCGACTGTAAAAACCTGCCTAAGGTTGGTTAAGGGTAAGTTAAGAGCTTGGCAGAATGAAGTATTTATAAAACTTTGGTTTGTACCAGAGTTAAATAATACTTTTGCGTAGATGTTGTGAACTAAGAACGTACCAGCTATCACATCTGGAATGAGTTCTGCCTCCTGAGTAGTTAATTGGAATGCACGAGCATTCTTCTTGATAGCTCCGTCGGCTGGTTTAGCTTTATTGTCTGCTGGTTTAACCAACTTAGGGCATTCTGTTTTAAAATGTCCGGCCTCTCCACAGTTATAGCAAATCCTTATTTTCTTTCCGCAGTCTTCTTCGCGATGGCCTGCGACTTTGCAAAAGTTGCAGGTTACATTACATCTTCCATAATGTTTCTTTCTGCAATTCCTGCAGAACGGTGAAGTTGAAGATGACCCTGTTCCTCTTCTCTTGAAGCTGCTATTATTACCCGTACGAAATCCTTGGGTAATTTTCCGAGCCAGTTCCTTTTTCCTGTTTTCATCTTTTGTGCGTACCAGCTCGCCAGTTAGAGTGTTAGCTAATTCTACCGCATCGTCAATAGTGCGAGGTCTCACAGCTTTAACGATATTACGGATTTCGCCAATCAATCCCCAAATATAGCGAGAAATGAGTACCGGTTCTGGCGAAGCCAGTGTTGGTACCACTCTAGCATATTCAAAGAATGTCGAAGTATACCCGCGACAATCTACACCCATCATTCGATGATTTAGGAACTTATTCGCCATTTGATCTTTTTCATATTCGGGACAGAATTGTCTTTCTACAAGACTCTTAAATTCTTCCCAGTTCATAGCATACGCCATCATCCTTCCTTTTGCTTGTAACACCGTGTTCCACCATTCTAACGCCCCTTCTTTAAAAAGATTTGACGCATACATAACCTTGTCATCCTCAGCACATTTACTTATTGTGATCACTGCCTCGGTTTTCTCTAACCAACGCAGTTCCGCAGTTGCTCCTTCATTACCTGCAAATTCAGCGGGTTTACAAGCAAGAAATTCTTTGTAAGTGCAACCAGGCGTTGCAGCTTTCATTTTCTTAGGGAGCGGAGCCTGCCGTGAATCATTATTGTGATTGGTATGATTACCGCCTCCGTTTACGCTATTACTGAAGTTATCTTCAGAAATACATTTCTGGGCAGCAGCAAGTATTGCTGGAATAGCATTGGCTATTCCTTGAGCAACGATATTTTCTATATCTTGCCTGGTCATAAATTGATCCTCCTGATGTTGCTCAGATTGGTTTACCTCGTTAACTGGTTCATTATTAGCGTTTTCCATCTGATAATTAATATATATAATTTATTAGTATTGAATAAATAACAATTATACACAAAACAATCATACAAATTTCATAACACACATATAGCCAAAATTATCGATTTCTCGATTCCCGTTTTTTTATATTTTATAATATGCATCAATACATACCATTATCTTACAAAGTTTTATTTGTAGTTATTTTACAAGATTATATTTTACTATTTATTATACAACCACAGTCTCACAACCCCACTATCCCTTGCCAGTTGGTATTTTAGTAACGACGTTCCCTCTCGTCGTATTTCCAGGAGATCTGTTCTCCTACTTCCCTGATCCTATTTCCTGCATCCACCAGCTCCTCGCCAAAGTGGCGGAGTTCTGCTAAATTTTCATTGCTCATTGGTGGGTTTGGTATAGGTTCTGGGTCGAATTGAGGGAGAAAGGAATAAGGACTGTTGAGAAGGTTTTGGAACTGCCAATCATTGGTCCACCACTCGTCCATTCCTAGAGGTTGGGTGTGGATTATAGGTTCTGGGATTGCTGGTTCCAAGTTCATTGGAAGTTGAGTTTCAGCAGGATAAGGGTAGAGATTATTATTGATAGGCCTGACGATATCACAACTCGCCAATGCACGATCCAATTCCTCCTGAAATGGTAACTCCTCGATTTGTCTAGAGCTTTCCCCAATTTCTAACTTTGTCTGCCTAGAACCTTCTCCAATCTCCATTTCTGTCTGCTTAAAACCTTCCCCGGCTTCAATCCCCTTTCCTTTATCTAAAGGATTTTCTATTTTGGGAATCTTCCTAGTTGCGGGTTTCCTCCTGCGCACACGCCTCCATCCCACAAATCTTCTCCTTTTCTTAGGCTTGGGTTTCTCTGGAGGTGGAGCGTTGAATTCCATAGGTTCTTCTATATCGGGTATATAACCAGTAAAATATCTAGAAACCTCTATTTTCACCGAATAGAGATTTAGATTTTGAAGGGCTTCAGATAAGTCATTCATGCTATTTAGCATATATGCAAAATACACAAAATGCTAAGTTAAAATTTTATAACAAAATTTCATAGATAACCTTTAAATATTATTGCATACCGTGTGACTAATTTAATACAAGGACAACTGACAATTAAAACATATTAGGTTTTATTGTAAATTTATTTATTTACTGGATCAGGTTTCTGGATTATAGGTGATAAGGGTGCTAAAATTTGAATCAGAGTATTTAAAGATTTGCATTTACTGCTACAGTGGCTAGCATATAGAGATCTGCCCATTTTTCATCTAACTTGTCTTCCCATGGTTGGTTACTGCCTAGTTCTTGGGTTTTCTGATTAACTCTCTTTTTTTTTTGGTTGTGATTTCTTTATTTTCTCCTAACTTTCCTAATAATCAAACTTCTTTTATTAGGAGAAAGTGGTTCCTCATATTGTGCCTTTCGGACAAATATTCCTTCTTCAGGATTTGCATAGTGTTTTGAGGATGATGATCCTTTTTCTCTCGGTGTAGTATCTAATTTATGAAAGTCTTTGCTTATCCATACTGTAAACAGATATTCAAATAATAAAACACATAATCACAAAATAGCAATCAGTAAAATTAAGTATTTTCTAAATACTTAATTGGCTTAAATCAGTGGCTCTGATACCACCTTTTTCTGTCACGGCCCCCGGCCCGGTTTGACCCGGTCCAGGAGCCGCGGGACAGAAAAGCCCGTGGTATTTATTTAACAGCGGAAGATTTTGCCAGGATCTTTTTAAAAACCTGAAATTTCCCGCTTATTTGATTTCACAATTTGGGATAAACCCCAGTAGTTTACAATCATATGATTTCACTGAGAAATCTTTATTTTACAAAACATGTTTCTTTATTTTATATTGAGCCACTTCCTTAAGCTTGTAGTGCTTTGCGGCACTTTTTCCCGGATCACAACAGATCACCTGAAACATGTTTGAAAAAGGTTTTGTCAGCGGGAAATACTGGTGAATCATTCTTTTTACTAAAACGACGCGTTTGTTATAATTTACAGTATAAAGAGCGATTACAATGTTTCCATATATCAACCAACTACCCACAGTATTTGTCACTCGACCATCAATTGGTAACCTCAGAGTCCAATGGTGTCTGTGACTATGGTCATATCACCCCTTGGCTAACTCGTTGTCTAATGGTGACGGGTATCAAGTAATGTATACAAAACCCCACATACCGGCTGTAATTTGGTGACTACAAAGACTTAATCCCTGTAATTATAACTTTGAAAGTAAACATGATTTTGAAAGTAATTTGATAAAAAGAGAATGACTCACATTGCAGATTTATATGAGCAGAGCTTAGCCTACTGATTAGTCTTTTAACCTAAATTTAATAACATGCACACGAACTCGGTTAGTAACTAATACAGCATTTACGATAACTCACGAGATTAAAACCTTCACAATGAATGACAAAGTGCGATACTTAAACATTCATCGAATTGACGACGAATGACAAAGCATAAACCCTAATGTGGGCAGCACTTAAACATCCATCGAATAGTTTAATCGATCGGACATTGAATCGTAGCAGCGATCGAGTTAATACCCGGTATCGGAGCAGCGCCTCGCTAATATTGAAAGTAAATTCGACTTCTGAGTGATATACTTTCGTTTTTGAAAGTTTGTTTCGACACCAGTGGACTGTGCATACAACAAGCTATTTATAGTTGAAATTGAGGCCTCACACGGCCCGCGTTAGCCTTCGGCTTACCTTTACGCGGCCCGCGTGGCCGCCTAGTCTACGAGTAGGCTTGATTGGTCACGAGTATGCTAGCCAGGTGGTTTGATACGTGGCTTGGAGACTTATCCGGTTATATTTCAAGTTGACGCGGCCAGCGTAAACTTCCCTTAAGGTTTCCGCGGCCCGTGAGAGGACTAGAATTCTGAATTTCTTGATTTTTAATATGGATTAGGGTTTTAGAGGTCCGGGTTTATTCTTACGGGTATTTTTAGGAAAATTTTGAGAGTCCTTACATATAACCTCGGAAGGTTATTCCCTATACAACTATGGTCACCTAAAGTGTTTGGTCGGATCCTAATGATCGACCTTATGGGTCGGGTTCGAAAGTATAAGCGATTGATTAGAACGCTTACCTTTACGACCCTTAGACAAGCACAAATCTAAAAGTGACGAGCTAAACATGTCAAAACATGTTTAAGGAGGTTTAAAAACAGGTTTGGTATCAAGACAAAGGGTCCTGATACCCAAAAGTAGTTTGGTTACAAAATACGCAAGAATACGCATTTTGGCCGAAACTACGACTCGTCACTGTGCCTAGATAACGTGGTAATCAGTAGGTATAGTCACTAGGGACTATGACCATCGTGATTACGCTCACGTTATGAAGTTCAAACGAACTTCGCATTGACCATAAACTGGTCAATGTAGAAAGTCAAACGCAGTTTGACTTTAACGCTAAAAACGAATGAAAAGAACGAAAGAATACTTACAGAGGGTCCCCGCAAGATTTGATCCGATTTACTCTCAGGTATGAAGCATACACTTCAACTTAGAGAGCAGAAATCAGAACATATTGTGAGTTTGAAGTGAAATGTGTTGGGGTTTATATAGAGTTTGGAGGACCGTTAAGATCGTTCATTGTAAAACGTGCTTTAATCTCAACAGTACAACTCATGCCCATTGTTTTACAAACCCATGGGAGTCCATAGTAAGTTAAAAACCGTTTGCAAGTGAGAAACATGCTGGAATGAGCTGGAAACAGCTGGAAAAATGATCTGTGCAGACCTGGAGGTCACTCGTGGCCCGCGTAGCAGACAAGCAGGGCTTACGCGGCCCGCCTGCGTGTCACAATTCAGCAAATAGTTTCTAAAGTTGCAGTTTCAGTCCCTGTTGTGTTATAAGCTCATTTCCGACATGTCTAAGGTCCGTTAAGCCAACCTTAAGGCCCTAAAATTATGCCTAAACATTGTGGACATGAAACATGCTCAAAAATATGCCGGATGTCGGTTTGTTTGGTCGTACGAACGCGATGTTCGCTTAATTACGACGAAATGCGCATAAGCGCGAAAAACGATCCAAATTGCGCGACGAATGGATTTTTCTTATGCCAAACACTAAAATAAAATATTTTAGTGCTTACATAAATTTTTGGATGTCCGGATGTATTCAGAACGTAAGTTATGCGCGAAAATGCAAACTTATGCACTTTTTGACGCTTTTAGTCCCTGAATGAGCTTAAAGTTTATTTTAGCACACCGAACCCCTCAAAGCCTATTTCTAAGCTATGTAAAGGATATTTAGGGTGTGTTTAACTTATGATTAAGTTCCGAAATGTCCGTTACAGTTCAAATCGGCTTACTTTCGCAGTTTGTCTAATTTAGTCCCTGTAAGCGAATAGACTTGATTTTGCCATACCAAAGCCTTCAAAACTTATTTCTAAGTTATGTAAAGGTTATTTAAGGTACGTTAAGCATATGTTGATGTTCCGGAGTATTTTTTGTGTTAAACTGATTACGTTTAAGCACCAGTTTGCGTATAACTCTCCAGAAAGCGATATAGAGTTTGAAATTGAATAAAAATCAAAACATGAAAAATGTCTAACATAAACAAACAAATATTGGGATCAAATAAATTTATTTCATTGATAACTGAACTGTTTACAATGATAACAAGCACAGATGTCACAGTCTCCCCTACTTGTGGAAATTTCATCCCGAAATTTGTTTAGAGGAAACTCATGAGAAAAGATGCGGATACTTCGCCTTCATTTGATCTTCACGTTCCCAAGTAAACTCTGGTCCACGTTTAGATTCCCATCGAACTTTGACCAAAGGAATGCGCTTGCGTTTAAGCCATTTGACTTCACGATCCATAATTTCCACAGGTTTCTCAACAAAATGCAGTGTTTTATCAACACGAATTTCGTCAAGTGGTATGTGGTGGTTCTCATCAGCTAGACACTTTTTGAGATTGGACACGTGGAAGGTTGGATAAACGTTCCCAAGTTCAGGAGGTAATTCAAGTCTGTAGGCTACCTTACCGATTCTTTCGACGATCTTGAATGGTCCAACGTATCTAGGTACAAGTTTTCCTTTCTTTCCAAATCTGATCACACCTTTCCAAGGTGAGACCTTAAGTAATACACGATCACTGACTTGAAATTCCAAGGGCTTGCGTCGTTGGTCCGCGTAACTCTTTTGACGGCTTCGAGCTGTCTGGAGGTTATCACGAACTTTCTTAACCTTATCAGTTGTCTCTAGAATGAGGTCAGGTCCAGTAAGCTGAGCCTCACCTATCTCATTCCAGCAGACTGGTGAACGACATTTTTGACCATAGAGAGCCTCGAAAGGAGCCATGTTGATGCTGGAGTGATAACTATTGTTGTAGGAGAATTCTATCAATGGAAGATGTGAATCCCAACTACCACCAAAATCGATCACGCAAGCTCTAAGCATATCCTCCAAAGTCTGGATTGTTCTTTCAGATTGACCATTAGATTACGGATGATAAGCAGTGCTCAGATTAAGTTGGGTCCCCATAGCAGATTGCATGGTTCTCCAAAAACGAGAAGAGAAACAAGCATCTCTGTCTGAAATAATGTTCAAGGGAACACCATGTTGAGATACAATTTCATCCACATAGATTTTAGCCAACTTTTCAGCAGATAGATCCTCACGGATTGGCAAGAAATGCGTTGATTTTGTAAGACGATCAACAACTACCCAGATGGCATCATGACCTTTCTTAGTGCGCGGAAGTTTAGTAATGAGATCCATAGCAATGTTTTCCCATTTCCAAACTAGAATCTCTGGTTGTTCCAAAAGGCTAGAGGGATGCTGATGTTCAGCCTTAACCTTAAGACAAGTAAGTCATTTTGAAACGTACAAGGCAATGTCTTTCTTCATACCAGGTCACCAATACTGAGTACGAAGATCCTTATAAATCTTATCTGAGCCAGGATGAATAGAATAATGAGATTTATGAGCTTCACCCATAAGCAAAGTGCGGAGATCATCTAGGCTTGGGACCTACAAACGGTCCATGAAATAATACGATCCATCGTCCTTTAGTTCAAGATCAGGCTTAATGTGATAGGGTAATTCCTTGCCCATCAAGTCTTGTGAAACAAAAGCATGTTGAGCCCGAGAGATGCGGTCTTGAATATCAGATCGAGCTTGGATATCAGATTGAACACGAACACAATGAACCTTGACACGTTCTTTACGACTCAAAGCGTCAGCCACGACATTCGCCTTACCAGGATGGTAGCGAATTTCGCAGTCATAGTCATTTAGAAGTTCAACCCAACGTCGTTGCCTCATGTTGAGTTCTTTCTGATTAAAGATATGCTAAAGACTTTTGTGGTCAGTGAAAACCACACATTTTGTACCATACAAATAGTGTCTCCAGATATTAAGACCGAACACAACTGCACCCAACTCAAGATCATGAGAGGTGTAGTTCTTCTCGTGTATCTTCAATTGCCTCGATGCATATGCTATGACTTTGTTCCTTTTCATGAGAGCACAGCTAAGACACAAATTTGATGCATCACAATACACGACAAAATCATCATTGCCCTCAGGCAAAGATAGAATAGGCACATCACAAAGCTTCTGCTTCAAGGTCTGAAACGCTTCTTCTTGTTTAGAACCCCATTCAAAGGGCTTATTCTTCTGAGTTAGAGCAGTTAGGGGAACTGCAATCTTTGAGAAATTTTCGATGAAGTGGCGGTAATAACCCGTGAGACCAAGAAAAGAACGAACTTCGGTAGGAGTAGTAGGCGTATCCCAATCCTTAATCGCACTGATCTTGGAGGGATCTACATGAATACCTTGTTCGTTGACGATATGACCCAAAAATTGAACTTCCTTAAGCCAAAATTCACACTTGGAGAACTTGGCAAAAAGTTGATCTTTCTTTAGGAGTTCCAGAGTAAGACGAAGATGTTGCTCATGATCAGCTTGCGTCTTAGAGTATATCAAAATGTCATCAATAAAAACGATGATGAATTTATCTAAATAAGGCTTGCAAACCCTATTCATCAAGTCCATGAAAACAGCAGGAGCATTAGTCAACCCGAATGGCATAACTGTGAACTCATAATGCCCATAACGAGTGCGGAACGCTGTCTTGGGAATATCTTCTTCATGCACACAAAGCTGATGATACCCAGAACGCAGATCAATCTTCGAAAAATAAGAAGCACCTTGTAACTGGTCAAAGAGATCATCAATGCGAGGTAAGGGATATCGATTCTTGATGGTAAGCTTGTTAAGCTCACGGTAATCGATGCACATTCTGAAAGATCCATCCTTCTTCTTGACAAAAAGAACGGGAGCACCCCAAGGTGAAAACTAGGACGAATAAAACCTTTATCTGAAAGTTCCTGAAGCTGCTTAGATAATTCTTGCATCTCAGAGGGTGCAAGACGATATGGAGCTCTGGCAATAGGATTTGCACCAGGTATAAGATCAATACGGAATTCGACTTGGCACGCTGGGGGTAATCCAGGTAACTCCTCAGGAAATAGCTCTGGATAATCCTGAACGACAGGGATATCTTGAATAGACTTACCTTTTCCTTTATCTTCTACAACATGTGCCAAGAAGGCCACATAGTTCTTTCGTAGATACTTCCGAGCTTGAAAACAAGACATGAGCTTGAGACTACTAGCAGGCTTCACACCACGAACCTGTAGGATCTCACCTAACGAAAATGGAACACGAACAATCTTCTCTAAACAAACTACCTCTGCGTGATGCTTGGCTAACCAATCCATACCCACAATAACGTCGAAACTCCCAAGTTGCATTGGCGTGAGGTCGATAGGAAAGAGGTGGTTGTTAAGGTTCAATTGGCAATTTCGAAGAACAGAATCAAGAACAACGGGATCACCACTAGCAACTTCTACTGTCAAAGGCTTACCTAGTTTCGTTCTAGACATGCGAAGCAATGACTCAAAAGATAATGACACAAAACTCTTATCGGCACCAGAATAAAAAAGAACAGATGCGGGTTGATTATTAACAAAGAACGTACCGTTAACCACTTCA
This sequence comes from Helianthus tuberosus, assembly GCA_030545235.1. Taxonomy (NCBI): domain Eukaryota; kingdom Viridiplantae; phylum Streptophyta; class Magnoliopsida; order Asterales; family Asteraceae; genus Helianthus; species Helianthus tuberosus. The sequence continues at coordinate 62,954,613 of CM060429.1, read as the reverse complement.
TTATCTGCTTGCGCCTCTTGTGCATTCATGTTGAAGACTCGACCTCGAGCCTGAGCCTAAGCTGGATTCGCATTCACCAATCTTGGACATTGATTATGGTAGTGGGTCAGATCCCCACAGTTATAACAAGAGCCTGGTGGGTAGTGAGGTCATGTAGCCTGAGCCTGTTGCTGAGCAGGAGGCCGAGCAACTTGTTGAGTCGGGTTCTGAGCTGCCCTATTCTGATTTGCAGGAATACAGCATGTGGCAGCAAGATGGCCAGGTCTTCCACAGTTGATGCAATGACGGAACTGGAGGTGCGGTGGATGATGATCGTTACATCTATTGCACAAAGGTGCATTGCCAAGATAGGGTTTCTTGGCAAGTGGCTGCGCAGGCTGGTTTGGTGCAGCTTGTGCAGTAACGGCGAAATTTTGGAAAGCCTTACGCTTCCTAGAACCCTTCGAGGAACCAGAATCCTTACCCTTCTTGTTTTTACCTTTCTTGTTATCCTCTTTGTCAGACGACTGCTTCTTACCCTTGTCACCTTTTCTAAGCAGCTTACCCTTTTCGAACTTGCGACTCAGTCAATGTCCCTGATAGTTCGATTGCCTGATGGACTGTGGTAGGGTTACTACCAGTAACGATGTCTTATACAGAGTCAGGTAGGCCATCGATATACCTCTCGATAGCCTTCTCGAGTGGGGTAACCATTGTTGGGCATAACAAACTCAGCTCCTCATACCTATCAGTATACGCCCGGTGCTCGCCACTATCCTGTTTCAGGTCATCAAATTCCCTTTCTAAAGCTCGCAGTTCATGATGAGGACAAAACTCCCTCATCATAAGTGCCCTAAGTTCAGCCCATGTTTGTGCTAAAGCAACCTCAGCACCACGGTCTCTCATAACCCCGTTCCACCATGTGAGAGCCCTCTTCTGAAACACGCTTGATGCAAACTCGACTTTTCGATTCTCAGGACACAGGACGTGACGGAATGTACTCTCAATGCTCTCGAACCATTGAAGGAGTCCAGTTGCCCTTTCAGAACCACTGAACTTGAGTGTTTTGGCCGAATTAAATCTCTTGAAGTTGCATGGAGCATTTTGATTGTTGTTGGCCTGGTTCACCTGAGCTATAATGTTTGGGAGTACGGCAGCCATGTGATGCGCCATAATATCTGCCATTTCGGCATTAGATAGCGGGTTTTCGCGTCGAGGAGGCATTCTAAAAAGAGGAAACAGGTGAGAAGGTTAGATGAAAAGAACGAGATGAAATAAAATCAACAAAGGCAAAGATGGTGGTCATTTGTCCGTATCAGAAAGCAAACAAACGACTCACAGTGACTAATCAAAGTAAATGGGTCAAAAATAATGTATCGCAAAGACATGCTCGCCAATAAGTGAACACTCACCCCAAGAGTTCCCAGGTAAGAGTGACTGGTCCGATTATGTGGATTTGTACGAACACCCTAGCCTTAGACAGATAACCCAGGGTACAGGCATTCACTCTTCCAGTTTGCACGTGTTCACACTATTTAGAACCCAAAACTTTGACGAGATTTTGAAAACTTAGAAGGCATAAAGCCAAAATGAATCAAACTGGAAGGGTTCAAAACCTTATAAAATTTATTTAAAAACAGAAGATTGATTTTCAAAAATCGTTTTGGAAAATTGGGTTCTTGTTTTGTCAATCACCTAAGGATAGGTGAAGTGCATGTTTTAAGATCTAAACACAAGATAACTTGTGTTAGGGTCCTAGAAAGGTTATAGTCTAGGTCAAAGCATTACTAATAACCTAATTCCCTATAACCATTGGCTCTGATACCAACTCTTCTGTCACACCCCGGCCACGTAAAACATCAAATCGTGGCGGAAAAATCGGGGAGTGTTGTAACAGAATTATTGTTTCACAACCATGGCATTTAAAAGTTATGTTTTATTCATCAAACAAAGAGTTACATTGTCTTAAAATAACTTAAACAAAGAGTACATCACATAATTAAACTAGTTCTATCTTAATTTTAAGTCTCTAAGGCACAGGTCCGCCCTAGTGTGTCACGAACATCCTAAGCGACAGCTCCTGAAAACACATGTGAAAATAGGTATGTCAGCATAAAAATGCCTGTGAGATACATAGGTTTTAAGAAAATAGGATTCATGACTTGAGTTTAAAGAAATTTTAATAAAATTCAGTCATGAACCTTGTTAATTGTTTTGTTTTATAAATCATTTGAAAAACGTTAGCAAAATCAGATGATATGAATATATAAAATAATAATGTATGGTTAAAAGAATAACCAAGTAAAAAGGGTTTGTGTAAACCAAGTTATTTGTAAAACAATGTTTAAGTGAAAATGCGTTGTAAATGTAGCATGTCTAAACTGAAATGGTTTAAATAATGCTACGATATGTAATATCATAAAAGCACTTATATATAGGAAGTACCAGCGGCGTATCCACCATGCTTGTATCATATTACACACGCCTCGTTATTTAAGTCACTCAAACCAACCAACAATGTAAAATATCCATGTTTAATCAAATAGTCAAATGTCATAGTATAACCCAAGTTAAATATGAATCATGTAATGTGTAAGCAAAAGTTATGTATGGTAAGTAAAATGAGACTACTTAAACCACAAGTAAAAATGTACAAAACAAAGTAAAAAGTTATGTTTTGTAAAATAAATGCATGTTTTACTGATACAAACACTTATGCAGTAAGTTAACGCATACATTCAAGCCTTGAGACAGCAGGATAACCTTAGAGTAAATATTATTAAAGAAAAATGTTTTCGGATTCAGTCATTCCTTACACCCAAACAGACCTAGGATGTCAAGAACGGGATTTGTCAAGTCCTATGGTACCATTACTTACTACCGAGCGGCGTAGCTAATGTTAATGAATGTAGTTTAGACCCGTTGAACAAACCAAATGTCATACCAAATGTAAACATGTAATGAAAGTAATGTACTAAGTATGCTAAGTTAACATACAAAGCAGAAAATGTAATCTAAAACAATGTGCTATCATGCCAAGTAAACATACATAGCAAAAGAAGATGTAATGTAAATCAATGTGCTAGCATGTTACGTAAACATACATAGCAAAACAAAACGAAATCATGTACTAATAGTGTACTAATGAACATAGCAAGTATATGAGATGAAAACATGGAAAGTACGAAAGTAACAAGTAGGTACATGTGTTTCACCCCAAAACGTTTGAAAAACAGTAAAAGAGGGGACTATGTACTCACTTGAGATTGCTCAGAAGTCCTAAGATAACCACCAAGCAAAGCTAGAAGATCATGGAATCAAATGGCACCTAATATAGGTAACTACATTAATAACCGGACCTATTCGGAGGATTGGGTAGCATGAGGGTTCGTAAACCAAATGAGTGTAAGAACTCATGTAATATGGTTTAATAAGGCCTACATACTAAAACGGAACCTATCCTAAGTGCTTTTGACCCATTATGACCCGTTTAGGTAGCTTACGCTACTTTAACGCGTCGTTCGTGTAAAACACGTTTGGACTGCCTAACTAGTCCTATGACAAGTAAAATATGCCTTAACATGTCTAATATAGTTGCCAAATCAGTTTAGATGTCAAAAATTATGTTACATATGCTTAGAATGAATTTTGGCGTAAAAAGGGTATTTTGGTAATTTACCTAAGGCATACAAACTACTTATCATACAACTACTTAAACGATGTGACCATAAGGTATAACCTCGGAAGGTTATTCCCTATACAACTATGGTCACCTAAAGTGTTTGGTCGGATCCTAATGATCGACCAAATGGGTCGGGTTCGAAAGTATAAGCGATTGATTAGATCGCTTACCTTTACGACCCTTAGACAAGCACAAATCTAAAAGTGACGAGCTAAACATGTCAAAAGATGTTTAACGAGGTTTAAAAACAGGTTTGGTATCAAGACAAAGGGTCTTGATACCCAAAAGTAGTTTGGTTACAAACTACGCAAGAATACGCATTTTGGCCGAAACTACGACTCGTCACTGAGCCTAGATAACGTGGTAATCAGTAGGTATAGTCACTAGGGACTATGACCATCGTGATTACGCTCACGTTATAAAGTTCAAACGAACTTCGCATTGACCATAAACATGTCAATGCAGAAACTCAAACGCAGTTTGACTTTAACGCTAAAAACGAATGAAAAGAACGAAAGAATACTTACAGAGGGTCCCCGCAAGATTTGATCCGATTTACTCTCAGGTATGAAGCATACACTTCAACTTAGAGAGCAGAAATCAGAACAAATTGTGAGTTTGAAGTGAAATGTGTTGTGGTTTATATAGAGTTTGGAGGACCATTGTAACACCCTTGCTTGTTTAATACAATATTTTATATAAGTTTCGTAAAAATGCATGTTTTTACGATTACACGTAAGTATGTCAATACGAGCTTACTAAAACTTTTACAATTTAAAAGTTAATGAACAACTTAATGTAACTGAATTCGTCGTTTAAAAGATATGACGAAACGTCGCGCGGAAGCTTTTAACTTTATCGTGTTCGGTTCTTCTTCGAGCTTGATCTTCATCCGGGCACTCTTGGCAATCACCTATGATCAAAACCAACTTAAAAGTTAGTTTTGATAGTTAAATAACAAGTTTAAACAAGTTATATGGGTCAAACAAACAAAATTAAACATTTTTCAAGTTCAGGGGGGGCTAGGCGTCACGCCTAGGGGCTAGACGCCGCACCTAGCCCCCGTTTTGGCAGAATGTTCATATTATGTTGCTGTACATTCCCAACATGACCCGATTTCACGGAAACGAGCATAACTCTCTCGTTTTTAATCCGTTTTACCCGATTCTTTTTCCTACGCGTCCGTAATTTAATTCTCCACCATATGGAGTTAAAATACAACAACCAACATAATAAATTTTGAGACTTCTAAGCCTTTGACTCGTTACCTTTTTTCGCATTTTAACCCGTTTATGCATTTTATCAAACAAACATATTTGTTTGATTCCTATATCACATACACTTCTTAAAATTAATGGTATCTACCATTTTAGGTTCTAATCACAGGTTTATTATACAATTTAAACCCGTTTTCGCTCGTATGCTTATTTTGACCCGTTAAGGGTATTTAAGCACTTTCGAGCCTAAAATCGCTTTCGATTGCTTTTAGCATTCCATCACCACATTTCTTATCCTATAATCTCCCACCACAACTGTATTTATGGTGGGTTTAATGTGGTGATCTATATAAACCAAATTTTACCTCTCGAATCATTATTTTACGGCAAAAACTCAAATAGTGCCATTTGACTAATATAATACCTCTTTCAGCTTCTATACTTATTCTAAGTATTTACCTAATCATAAAACTCGTTTCCAAACAACCTTTAAGGGTTGTTTGTTCAATTTAGCCTACAAGAGCGTTTCGTCTCGTACTTGATTTGTTTGACCCGCTTTCTCCCCAAGCTTCACCTAGCTGGTTAAGCGCCAACTATTATTCATCATTCACAAGGTGGTTAGTTTAATCATGACTTAGTACGATTATTCCACCTTACGCATTTCTATATCTAATTATCATTCATCACATCGTAGGTCAGTTTGACTTTTTAAAAGTCAAATGCCCATTAGTATACTAATTGCATATTCGAGTTCATCAACTAGTTTTAGCATTCTTTAATTACCCGGTAGGCGTTATCTTTAGACCACCGTTTTAACCAAAGTTCTAACCACGTTTATCACATTTTAATCACTTTAGTTAGTTCAAGCGATTATCAAGACTAATTTATTCATTCATTTCACAAGAACTATGGGTTCTCATCTATAAGTGAGACCCGTTCATCATATCACTAGCATTCATCATGACACCTTATATAATCAAGTTCTTCATATGAAATAGTAGGTACCCAATTTCACTTAGGCATTACATCGAACACCTTATGAGCATGAAATTTTTACTACTAGAAATCAAGCTCATGACTAACTATTTAACCAAGATTTAAACATCTTTTTACATGTTCATGACAAATCTTCATACCAACAAATCTGGATTTGCTTCATAGAGCTCTAATACACTAAGTTAACAAGGATAATCCTAGTGTTTAACATAATTCTCCAAAACCCACTTGACACATGAGAGTATGATCATGAATTCACAATCATGAACATTAATTTAACAAATAAATGACTAGGGTTTACTCCTAGACATAGTTTCATCTCTAATTTCATCCAAACAACGAACATGCAAGCTCAGATTTGAATCTCACAAGTTCATCTAAAATTTAAGATGGAACCACATAGTAAAATTTTGCATACCTCATGATCCCTTTACTGAGGTGATCACTAATCTATGCTTGGATTTTGATTCGGAGCAAATTTGAGCCTTCAATTTGGTGAAAATGCAAAAGCTAGGGTTATGAGGGGAGTCTTGGTCGCCCCCTGTGTTCTTGATCGACCAGACATCCAAAAAATGGGTGTTTGGTGTTTTTTTTTATTATTAAGTTGCAAATTTAACAACATAAGCCCCTCAACTTTAGTTTGGTTTATAACTTGATATTTTGTTCTTTCTTTTAATTACAAGACTTGTACTAGGTTATTTATTTCCTAGTTACTTTATCTTGTTCTCGACCCGTTTATTTTAAGTCCCGTTAAATCTTGGGCCTTTTACTTACTTTGCTTTCTCAAGTATTTCTCATCCTTTTAAATAAATACTAGATTTATTTATTTAAATCCTGAAATTTACCGGGTAAGTTTTACCACTAACTGTACTTTACCCGTCCTGTAGTATTAACGTGGTTTGATTACCAAACCCGTTTTCGGGGTGTTACAAGTCTACCCCCCTTAGAGAGGTTTCGTCCTCGAAACCTTTTCTTACATAATTCATTGAGTTTAACTCAATATATTCCATCCGAGAAATCCTTTAAACATTAATTATACTTTTATCCAATAGTTAGTATTACCAGAAAAGTATGGTAACATCTTTTCGGTTACTAATTGTCTACATAACTCATACGACATAGTGCAACTTGAAATAACGTAATCTCGTTATTTCCACCAGTTTAGTTAACTTAGCGATATCCATCGCTTTCATATACTATCGAATTCTTTATGAATTCGTTACTTTGACCCGTTTTAAGGTCTTTAGTGAAATCTTTCACTTTTAGCAACAATTTCTTTTGTTTTCAAATTTATTTATTCGGTTCAGTTATACCGAATCCACCGGTTACAAGCAAACCAAATTTCTTGATTTGAATTGCTGACCTTAACCGGTCTCACTAACTAGACTTATTAGCCCAGTTACTTTTTACCGCTCGCTTGGTTATAATGTGATTTTACTTCACATTACATTTCCTAACCGTGATCGTGTCACATCATGTTTAATTTATATCAACCTTTCATTTTCGAAAATATCACTTTTCGAATATGTTGTCTTGCGCCTATCAGTGTCAAAACTTGAATCTTTCATGCTTACTATTTAAATTCCTATCAGAATTTATATTTGTAAAAACGTTATTTCTTACTAAAACCGAAGTTTTAGTTTTAGGATCTTCTCTTTAACTTTTGTCAATTATCCATACCATGATATTGACAGTCCATAATTTATTCTTTTACAGTCTCAGTTTTATACGGGGATTCTCCATTTATTCCCTCGCTTCGTCTAATTAACCCGTAGGTTTTATCACTTAGTCTATGGGCTATTTTATTATACTTTCACCTCTTTAAGGCGAGGTCCTTATAATCTATTTCTTTCTAGTCATGACTCGTGGGTCGTTTTAGTCTCGTAGACTTTTCCATTGTTTATAACCACAAAGGTTAGGTTGATCCCATAGATCATTCCTTACTCATGTCATTCTTAAAATACATGTTTGGTATCAAGGCATCCTGTTTTTGTTTAAGATCATTTATTTTCTCCTTGGTATTTTCTTTGACCTTGACCGTAGTCTAAGGCTGCATTCGTTTCCTTTCAGATAATTTTCCGACTTTATGACTTCTCACATCATTTATGCGTCGGTTTATCTTATGCTCACCATTATCCAGTTTACATATACTCGTATTTGATTATGTCCCATTACCGGGATCATTATTCTTTTGCTTTTAACGCTACCTTTATCCCGCTTGCGTTTACTCATGCCGTTCGGCATGACATTATTTTCGACCCGTTCAACTTTAAAATAGTTGAACATAATTTATTCAAAATTTCTATTTACATTATCTTGTCGTCTTTTAGTTATGACTCAAAACCCGAGTCTTTTAACTTTCCATCCGAGTCCCCGTCTCTCGGTCTACGCATGAGTTTTAATTCCCTACCCATCAACCGGGTGTTTTACCAAAATCGTTATCATTGCACCCCTTCCGGTATGCATTAAGACTTCATTTCGATTTACTTGGTCATCTTAGCGAAATCCGTCGCTTTTACTCGACCATGTCCTTTATTCTTTACGTGACCACCATTGGCGGCCTTATTAATTATGAGTGACGATTATCATCGTTATCCTTGATTTACCATGACTAAAGTTAACAACCTTGATTATCTTTTTCGTGTGGGCAACACCTTTGTTTTTATGACCCGGCGGATCGTCTATACTTTGGTTTTACTTGCCCATTTTGTTCACCATGGCCCCTTCGTCCAAGATGACTTATTTTCGTAATTTTTCTTTTGATCATTCATTTATATCATCATTTACATTAAATCTTGTCCCTTCTCTCGGGCTCATTATTCTAATGTAATACGCTTCCGTCACCCGGCTGTGCGTTTACATTATTATCAACTATTTTGTTCATTTGTTTCATTTGGGTACTTTTTAATTTGTCCCATTCCCTCGTCCTTACTACATCGGATGTAAATGTGTCCGCTATAAGAAGTTCATGGTATCATATGCCACTACTTACTTGGCCAGAGTAAGTGATTAACACATGACACGCATGACCTTTTTATAGTTTTCACATCACGCCCTATGTAAGTAATGCCTCTATTTGTTTCTCTTGGAACAATATCCCGAATACATTTTCTATTCGGGTTTTTCCGAGTTTTTAATTTACATATGCAACTTTCAATTTCTACGTATTTGTTGCATATTACTATTTGTGCAATTACATTTAAAATGTGCACCTGGTAATGCTTGCCTTAACGGGCTTCTCTTGCCATTAATCTTGTTTGCTATGAGCACACGATTTAGGTCCTTGGTGAACATGTTCTTTGGACCGTTCCTTTGTCAAATCCGCGATTTGTTAATTCTCGCTATCTCCATATGCGAGTGTCCTTCAACTAAAACATTTACAACAGTTAGTAATTTCGACATTAATGGATGCCTGTATTATAATACAAGGCTTTTCTGCTATACGCATCAACGCGTGTAATTTTGTTGACTAAATCTATTCTATATCGTTTTTATCGGTGTAACGTGTATTGCACGATAACCATATGTGTTGTTCTCAACACTTTAATCATAATAAACCATTGCACTTACCGGATTTGCGATCAAGTCTCGAACCGAACACACTTTACTTTTTAACCATGAGCTCTGATTACCAACTTGTAACACCCTTGCTTGTTTAATACAATATTTTATATAAGTTTCGTAAAAATGCATGTTTTTACGATTACACGTAAGTATGTCAATACGAGCTTACTAAAACTTTTACAATTTAAAAGTTAATGAACAACTTAATGTAATTGAATTCATCGTTTAAAAGATACGACAAAACGTCGCGCGGAAGATTTTAACTTTATCGTGTTCGGTTCTTCTTCGAGCTTGAACTTCATCCGGGCACTCTTGGCAATCACCTATGATCAAAACCAACTTAAAAGTTAGTTTTGATAGTTAAATAACAAGTTTAAATAAGTTATATGGGTCAAACAAACAAAATTAAACATTTTTCAAGTTCAGGGGGGCTAGGCATCACGCCTAGGGGCTAGACGCCCCACCTAGCCCCCTTTTTGGCAGAATGTTCATATTATGTTGCTGTACATTCCCAGCATGACCCGATTTCACGGAAACGAGCATAACTCTCTCGTTTTTAATCCGTTTTACCCGATTCTTTTTTCTACGCGTCCGTAATTTAATTCCCCATCATATGGAGTTAAAATACAACATCCAACATAATAAATTTTGAGACTTCTAAGCCTTCGAATCATAACCTTTTTTCGCATTTTAACCCGTTTATGCATTTTATCAAACAAACATATTTGTTTGATTCCTATATCACATACACTTCTTCAAATTAATGTTATCTACCATTTTAGGTTCTAATCACAGGTTTATTATACAAGTTAAACCCGTTTTCGCTCGTATGCTTATTTTGACCCGTTAAGGGTATTTAAGCACTTTCGAGCCTAAAATCGCTTTCGATTGCTTTTAGCATTCCATCACCACATTTCTTATCCTATAATCTCCCACCACAACTGTATTTATGGTGGGTTTAATGTGGTGATCTATATAAACCAAATTTTACCTCTCGAATCATTATTTTACGGCAAAAACTCAAATAGTGCCATTTGACTAATATAATACCTCTTTCAGCTTCTATACTTATTCTAAGTATTTACCTAATCATAAAACTCGTTTCCAAACAACCTTTAAGGGTTGTTTGTTCAATTTAGCCTACAAGGGCTTTTTGGTCGATTTTGGTCCTTCTTTTACGACGAAGGACTCTCACCAATTATTCGACCAAAATAGCACTTTTAACTACAACATAATTATGCGTACCTGGCTCGGATCAACATATTGACCCGTTTTAATACCTTTTCTTGACTTATTTGTTATTTCATAGCTTCGCTAATTCACGAGCCGTTCATCCTGCGAGCATGAGACTCGACATACACTTATTAGTCGTTATTTGTCAAATGGTATCCATATTACCATTTGATCCCTTTTTACTCTTTTTACTAGTTTTGGCTAACTTATAAAGTAGCCGTTCGAAAACTCATTTTATCTTATTCTTTTCTTGGCTAATTTACCGTTCCACCCCGTTTTACCATTTCTATGGTTTCTAACATTTGTTTCCGATTCCGACCCAAATCATTTCGTGTCGGAAACCATATTTCGAATATTATCTCCATTGTATTTATAACTTATAGAATAGGTATGTATTCTACAAAAAGGTGTAAGTTTCACTTACCTCTCATCCGGTTTACGCTTTTCGTCTCGTACTTGATTTGTTTGACCCGCTTTCTCCCCAAGCTTCACCTAGCTGGTTAAGCGCCAACTATTATTCATCATTCACAAGGTGGTTAGTTTAATCATGACTTAGTACGATTATTCCACCTTACGCATTTCTATATCTAATTATCATTCATCACATCGTAGGTCAGTTTGACTTTTTAAAAGTCAAATGCCCGTTAGTATACTAATTGCATATTCGAGTTCATCAACTAGTTTTAGCATTCTTTAATTACCCGGTAGGCGTTACCTTTAGACCACCGTTTTAACCAAAGTTCTAACCACGTTTATCACATTTTAATCACTTTAGTTAGTTCAAGCGATTATCAAGACTAATTTTTTCATTTATTTCACAAGAACTATGGGTTATCATCTATAAGTGAGACCCGTTCATCATATCACTAGCATTCATCATGACACCTTATATAATCAAGTTCTTCATATGAACTAGTAGGTACCCAATTTCACTTAGACATTACATCGAACACCTTATGAGCATGAAATTTTTACTACTAGAAATCAAGCTCATGACTAACTATTTAACCAAGATTTAAACATCTTTTTACATGTACATGACAAATCTTCATACCAACAAATCTGGATTTGCTTCATAGAGCTCTAATACACTAAGTTAACAAGGATAATCCTAGTGTTTAACATAATTCTCCAAAACCCACTTGACACATGAGAGTATGATCATGAATTCACAATCATGAACATCAGTTTAACAAATAAATGACTAGGGTTTACTCCTAGACATAGTTTCATCTCTAATTTCATCCAAACAACGAACATACAAGCTCAGATTCGAATCTCACAAGTTCATCTAAAATTTAAGATGGAACCACATAGTAAAATTTTGCATACCTCATGATCCCTTTACTGAGGTGATCACTAATCTATGCTTGGATATCGATTCGGAGCCGATTTGAGCCTTCAATTTGGTGAAAATGCAAAAGCTAGGGTTATGAGGGGAGTCTTGGTCGCCCCCTGTGTTCTTGATCGACCAGACATCCCAAAAATGGGTGTTTGGTTTTTTTTTTTTTATTATTAAGTTGCAAATTTAACAACATAAGCCCCTCAACTTTAGTTTGGTTTATAACTTGATATTTTGTTCTTTCTTTTAATTACAAGACTTGTACTAAGTTATTTATTTCCTAGTTACTTTATCTTGTTCTTGACCCGTTTATTTTAAGTCCCGTTAAATCTCGGGCCTTTTACTTACTTTGCTTTCTCAAGTATTTCTCATCATTTTAAATAAATACTAGATTTATTTATTTAAATCCTAAAATTTACCGGGTAAGTTTTACCACTAACTATACTTTACCCGTCCTGTAGTATTAACGTGGTTTGATTACCAAACCCGTTTTCAGGGTGTTACAACCATTAAGATTGTTCATCGTAAAACGTGCTTTAATCTCAACCGTACAACTCATGCCCACTGTTTTACAAACCCATGGGAGTCCATAGTAAGTTAAAAACCGTTTGCAAGTGAGAAACATGCTGGAATGAGCTAGAAACAGCTGGAAAAACGATCTGTGCAGACATGGGGGTCGCTCGCGGCCCGCGTAGCAGACAAGCAGGGCTTACGCGGCCCGCCTGCGTGTCACAGTTCAGCAAATAGTTTCCAAAGTTGCAGTTTCAGTCCCTGTTGTGTTATAAGCTCATTTCTGACATGTCTAAGGCCCGTTAAGCCAACCTTAAGGCCCTAAAATGATTCCTAAACATTTTGGACATGAAACATGCTCAAAAATATGCCGGATGTCGGTTCGTTTGGTCGTACGAACGCGATGTTCGCTTAATTACGACGAAATACGCACAGTTCGAAAAACGATCCAAATTGCGCGACGAATGGATTTTTCTTATTCCAAACACTAAAATAAAATATTTTAGTGCTTACATAAATTTTTGGATGTCCGGATGTATTCAGAACGTAAGTTATGCGCGAAAATGCAAACTTATGCACTTTTTTACGCTTTTAGTCCCTGAATGAGCATAAAGTTTATTTTTGCACACCGAACCCCTCAAATCCTATTTCTAAGCTATGTAAAGGATATTTAGGGTGTGTTTAACTTATGATCAAGTTCCAGAATGTCCGTTATAGTTCAAATCGGCTTACTTTCGCAGTTTGTTCAATTTAGTCCATGTAAGCGAATAGACTTGATTTTGCCATACCAAAGCCTTCAAAACTTATTTCTAAGTTATGTAAAGGTTATTTAAGGTACGTTAAGCATATGTTGATGTTCCGGAGTATTTGTCGCGTTAAACTGATTACGTTTAAGCACCAGTTTGTGTATAACTCTCCAGAAAGCGATATAGAGTTTGAAATTGAATAAAAATCAAAACATGAAAAATGTCAAACATAAACAAACAAATTTTGGGATCAAATAACTTTATTTCATTGATAACTGAACTGTTTACAATGATAACAAGCACAGATGTCACATCTATTTTGTCATTTTTAAAGCAATTATACACAAAACATCTCATATATACCAAATTTGATGCTCGGCAAACAAGTTACACATTTAATGCAATTTTACCGTTTCTACCGCACAAAACGTACAAGTATACATGCATAGTCTAAATTTCCCACTATCAAGTTAACACTTAACATATTATCACATTTACATGTTTAAATCACTTAACACATTTTATTACATAAGGTTCACTCAAAATTTACCCATACTAGTGTTCATCGAAAAATGCGTATTTTAGCGATTCGGTAACGGTTTCGGGCGTCGGAAGTCACGTATGACCAACCAAACACCAAGTAAACTTAAAATTAGTTAAAATACTTGTTTTTACACTAAAAACATCAGTTTATTTACTGATCTAAATCAGTTTTACAAAAATCACTCGAAAAGCCGATTTTTGATCGTTTTACCGGATACTTTTGCGTTAAACGTTTCTATAACCATCCCAACTCAAAATGAGTTGATATTTTAACATAATACATGTTATTTATTGATTAGAATAGTGGTTATAATCAGATTAGTGCAGTTTTTGTGTAAGTCACATAAATCATGCGATTTCACGTATTTTACAACACATAAAGCACCAAGTACAACATGCAAAGCTAGTAAACTTTATGACAAAGTTTTATACCATTTTAACACTTCAAATATTCATATTTTTAGTGTTTAGATTTTGATTAAAATTTATTTTTATGAAATCATACTCAAATCATCATTTCATGATCATATTTCAACATGCATGTTCAAGTAAGTGCATCCAATATACCCATACCATATCATCATCATCCTACATAAACTTAAATGCATCCAAGAACACATCTTTTTCATGTTCATATATTCAAAAACATTATCACCATATTTCATCATGTTTACATGATATGCATGCAATAATCTTTCATTTATTTACTAAGTAACAAAACTCACAAGTGTATATATACACATATACATACACAGCACATGCATACATACATATATATAATTCCAAAAATTTCATTTTTCATATAAGTAACTCAAATCACAAGAACCTTTATATAACATCTTTTGATCATACATGCATTCACTTTTCAAGAATAAATCAAACAAGATTCTATCAAAAATCAAACTCAATCTCAAATATGCATACATACATATATATACGGTCATATATACATATACATACTCTTCCATTTCCATTTTGTACAAAAACCCATTTGTTATTGTTTTCAAATTTATATTTAAATTCAAGAACTAGGAAAACTTTTACTATCTTCTTCTCCATAAAATAATCAAGAACACTTTTAAAAGATTGGTTTTTATACCTTCAAGATTCAAGTGGGTTTTGACATGATTTTTGATGTTTGAAAGCTTATTTCACCAAGAAAGCACCTTTGGATCATCAAAATAGCTTGGAAACACCTTAGATTTAATGATGTTCTTGCAAGAATCATCAAAATTTCGAAAGTTATGGAGGTGTGAAGGTGATTTTCGGCTAAATTTTTAGAGAGAGAGAGAGAGTGTTATTGTGTTTATGAAACTTAATTCTTGAATATAGCATTATATAGGGACATGGTGTAAGACTTCTCATGATTCCACATCTTTTTCATCCAATGAATGGAAGAGAGAGAGAGGGAAAAGGCTTGCATGGCTGCCAAAATAAGTCCATTGTCTCACAACCCTTTCAAAATTTCGAGATTATATGTATACATATACATATATGTGCAATTTTAATTAAAAACAGGTATTTTACTTGATACAGGGTATTTTATCTAGCGTTTTAATCCCGTTTTAGTGCGTTTTAAATTATTTTTATCATTCTATAAAAATAATCTCACCAAAATATTATTGAACATTATTTTGTTTGCCGAGACTGGCGACGTTGCCGGTATTTAGCAGTATGCGCGCTGTGCTGCGCGGCACGCGCTTAAAATCGCAAAAATAGGGATTTATGCTTTTTTATTTATTTTTATCATTCTAAAGAAATAAACTCATCAAATTATTACTAAAATGATTATCAGTTGCCTTGACAGGCTGTGTTGACAATATTTTGTCGGTACACGCGCTGCATCGTGCGGTACGCGCTTAAACTCGAAAAATAGAGTTTCTTAGCGTTTTAATTTATTTTTCCTCACGAATAGGATTAAAATTATTATTTTAATCATAGCTAACTATTTTTAGGATTTTAAAACTAATCAGGTGGTCACCGACGTTCGCTTCGCATTTTAACCGTTACGCAATAAGCGTTTATCTTACCATTGCAAACATAATTTTTATCAAAGTTTAATTTTACCAACTCATTAGACTTCACATATAAACATCATAATCAGTCAAATATGGCCTTTTATCTATTCACAAAACGTGTTACAATTGTACGGTACGGCCTGAAAGGCCGGGTGTCACAGAATGTGCTCTCTTACCGACACGCGTTGAACGGCACGCATCCTTTCGGTTACTACGTGAACTGATTCATTGGAATCCATTGAGACTTTGGTGAGAGTTTTGTAAAACCAAAATAGAGAGCGGAACAAGTCATTAAGATACGGGTTTCACCCCTAACTTAAACAGTTTATTCCTGTTTGTGGGATAAAACCACGAGATATAGGCGGAGAATTTCGTCTAGATATGGATTTCACACCTGACTCAACGCAAATTCTCATGTTTAATAATAAGGTGCGTGTCGAGTGAGCGATTTTATCGAGAGTTTTTCGGTTTTCACACCTAATCTCGACCAAATGACTCGTTTGTGTTACACGAGTGTTGTCGAAAATGTGTGTAGTGTGTCGAGTTAGCCTTAGGAAAGGCTAGGTAGTTTGTACGAAACTGTAGTATGTGGTGTTCGCACAAAGTGATAGTTCCAGCGAGTTCGAGAGTAACAGAAATAGGCTCGTGTTGAACCCCAACTGGGTTCGCACGAGGCGATATGTTGGTGCTTAGACTATAGACTACGTCAATTTCTAAGACATCGACCCGGACTAGGTCGAGTCTTGCCTAATTCCCTATAGTTATGGCTCTGATACCAATCTGTCACATCCCAACCGATGGCGAAAACATCGGGGCGCGACACTGAGCGAAACAGATTGTCCAAGAGAATCCATAACAACTATTAAATTACCATATATTTAACGTTCACGTCCCATACCATACCATAAACATATAAAGTAAAAATAGTTATTACAGACATGGTTCTCAAAGACAAGTAAACAGTTCCGACAACTCAGATTTATTTAATGTGGGTACTAGACTCCCTAGCCTGATTTCCAGCGAAAAGTAGCAGGCATCCTAATCAACCTGTCACATACGTTAAAATAGGGTCAATACACAGAGTGTAAAGGTGAGCATACAAGTTTAATAGCATATAGTATAGCGAAATCCTTTTATGCATAACCAACATGTAACACGTAGAAATGTGAAGCAAGTAAGCTATCGACAATGAAGTATGCAACCGACAAGACTGCGAGTTGTAGAATGAGCAACACATTAGCACCACAGTGACCATGTGAAGTAAAACCCTTAACAACCCCTATCCACGATAGGTGCCGAGTCCGAACTATAGTACTATCGTTGCTAAGGTGTCAGGCAAACAAACACTGTGTAAACATAACATACAAGCATTCATCGAGTCATGTATAACATGCGAGAGCGGTTAGCGTAAAAAGTGTTTGCGTTGTGTGCTTGATGTGATTTGATATAGATAGCGTATGTAACACCCAAAAGTGCGTTAAGCAAAAAGGGATCGAGTATACTCACTGAGCGTGTTTATTAAATAAACACTATCTTGGATTGAAGGGAGCGCTTGGAGGTTAGCCTGAATACAGAACGATAGCATAAGCGTTGAACAGCGTATAACGGTGCGTCGAGTGAGATGATTGTTCGGATGGTAAACCGATCGGATGACCGTTCGGACGGATGGTCATCCGGACGGATAACCATTCGGTCAGCTGGTCATTCGATGGAATGAGTGTGTTGTAAAACGTTTGAACATTTGAAGTTTTCGTTGTAGTATAATTCAAGTCATTCGATCGGGTAGTCATCCAGACGGATGGCCCTTCGATTGGATGGCTATTTGATTGAAAAGCTGATGTTCTTTGAAGTTTTGAAAATTTGTTTAAGTATTGAAGTTACAAGATTTAGGAAGAAAACTTACAAGAATCACGAGGAATCGAGAGAAAAGAGCTTGAGAGTGCGTGGGTCGGACCAAGCTGTCACATCAATGAATAGTTGATGTGACAGGAGGGGTAATTATAGGTAAGAGGGTGAAAGGCGGTGTAAGATAAGTGGGTTCGGACGGCCAGTCGATCTGATGGCCATCCAATCGGATGGTCATCCGGTCGGATGATCATTCGATCGGTTGGTCGTTCGATCAGACGGCGCGTACGAGTTAGTTTTCCCACTTTCGTTTAGTGCATTGAGCATTGCGTTGCGTTATGTTTAAGCGAGTTACGAGTAAGCGATGCGACACAAATAACATAATCAACATAACAAACGTAAAGTAAACTTGTGTTTCGAGTTGCGATGAGATTGCGATGCGATAGAGTTGCGATTGCGTTTGTGAATAACATTTTAAAGCATATAAGGCACACGCAAGTAACACATAATAACATACACACATAAAACAATAACCATAACTGCGTTTCAAGTTTGCGATAGCAATGTGATGGCGTTTAGACTAACATTGTGATAAAGTACGTTTTGAATGCGTTAACTGTGTTTTGAATAAGCAATAATTAAGCAAGAAATAACAGATCTGAAATAATATCTTAACTTTGACTTTCCTTTGACCTTGATCCGGAAAGTCGGGTTGTTACAATTTTGAAAATCAATCATCCATCATTGGATGATTCTTTTGGCCTTGTGCTTTCCAACTTTTCAAAATCTTGTCAAAGTTTGGGTCTAAATAATGTGAACACGTGCAATCTAGAAGGGTGGGTGCCTGTGCGAGTTTTATGTCTAAGGCTAGAGTGTTCGTACAAATCCACATAATCGGACCAGTCACTCTTACCTGGGAACTCTTGGGGTGAGTGTCCACTTATAGGCTAAAGCATGTCTTCGCGATACATTATTATGACCCATTTACTTTGATTAGTCAATGTGTGTCGTCTGTTTGTTATGAGGTAACAAACAAATGACCACCATCCTTACATTTCGTCGATATTTATGACATCTCATTTTTTCATCATATCATCTCACTCGTTATCTCTCATGTTTCCTCTTTTAGAATGCCTCCTCGACGCAATGTACAACAACCCGATGCCGAACTTGCAACTATTATAGCGCAGCAGATGGCTGCTATGCTACCAAATCTCATTACTCAAATCAACCAAGCCAACAATAACAATGTTAATGCACCTGCTCCGTGCAACTTTAAACAATTTAACTCGGCTAAACCGCTCAAGTTTAGTGGTTCTGAAGGAGCAACTGGGCTCCTACAGTGGTTTGAGAGTCTTGAGAGTACTTTTCACCATGTTCAGTGTCCTAACAACCGTAAAGTCGAGTTTACTTCTAGTGTGTTTCAAAAGACACGTGGTGGAACGGAGTGATGAGAGATCGAGGGGCTGATGTTGCTATGGGTCAAACTTGGGAGGAACTTAGAGCTCTAATGATGAGAGAGTTCTGCCCTCGTTACGAGCAGAGGGTGCTAGAAGATGAGTTCCATGACCTAAAGCAAGACAGTGGTGAACACCGTGCTTATACTGACAGATACGAGGAGTTATGTTTGCTTTGCCCAACTATGGTCATGCCTTTGGACAAGGCAATTGAGAAATACATTGACGGTTGCCAGATCCTGTTCAGGATATCGTCACTGGAAGCAACCCTACTACCATCTGACAGGCCATTCAGCTAGCTACAACCTTGACTAACTCTCAAGTCAAGAAAGGTAAACTCCACAGAAAGGGTGATAAGAAACCGTCCGACAAGAATGAGAAACAGAAGGGTAAAAAGGCTGCTGAGTCTTCAAAGAAGTCAAGGAAGCGAAAGGCCTCCAAGAACTTTGCCGTGGTGGCACAACCAAACCAGGCAGCACCTAATCAGCTAGCATAACCACCAGCCAAAAGGCAATATGCTGGCAATACACCCTTGTGCAACAAATGTAACAGCCACCACCAACCACATGTACAGCGCCGCATTTGCACTAACTGTGGGAAATCGGGACATCTTGCCAATACATGTCGGTTTGGTCCTACCCAGAATCAGGCTGTTCAAAACCCTCCTCAACAGCCTGCACGACCTCACTATCCGCCTAGATGTTGCTATAATTGTGGGACCCTGACCCACTACAGAAATCAATGCCCGAAATTGGCTAATGCAAATCAGGCACATGCTGGTGGGTGAGTCTTCAACATGAATGCCAATGAGGCACGTGCAGACAATGAGGCGGTGAACGGTACGTTCTTTGTTAACAACCAACCTGCTTTTGTTCTTTTTGATTCAGGTGCCGATAAGAGTTTTGTGTCCTTAGCTTTTGAGCCTTTGCTTTCCATGACTAGAACAAAACTAGGAAAGCCTTTGACAGTAGAAGTAGCTAGTGGTGAACCCGTTGTACTTGATTCTTTTCTTTGAAATTGCCAGTTGAACCTTAAAAACCATCTTTTTCCAATTGACCTCACGCCAATGCAACTTGGAAGCTTCAATGTTATAGTAGGAATGGATTGGTTAGCCAAATACCATGCAGAGGTGGTTTGTTTTGAAAAGATTTTCCGTATACCGCATTTGACTGGTGAGATCTTAGAAGTTCGTGGGGAGAAACATGCTAGTAGTCTTAAACTCATGACGTGTACCCAAGCCCAAAAATACCTACGAAAGAAATATGTGGCCTTCTTGGCACATGTCGTAGAGGAGAAAGGCAATGGTAAGACTATTCAAGATATCCCTGTTGTTCGGGATTATCCTGAGGTATTTCCTGAAGAATTACCTAGTTTACCCTCAGCACGCCAAGTTGAGTTTCGTATTGATCTATTACCTAGAGCAAATCCTGTTTCTAAATCACCTTATCATCTTGCACCATCTGAGATGCAAGGTTATCTAAACAACTTCAGGAACTTTCTAACAAAGGATTCATCTGTCCGAGCTTTTCACCTTGAGGTGCTCCTGTCCTATTTGTGAAAAAGAAAGATGGATCATTCAGGATGTGTATCGATTATCGTGAGCTCAATAAACTCACCATAAAAAATAGATATCCCCTACCACGCATTGATGATCTCTTTGATCAGTTATAGGGTGCTACTTGCTTTTCAAAGATTGATCTACGTTCTGGGTATCATCAGCTTTGTGTACTCGAAGAAGATATTCCCAAAACAGCTTTTCGCATAAGATATGCTCATTATGAGTTTATTGTTATGCCCTTTGGTCTAACGAATGCTCCTGCTATTTTCATGGACTTGATGAATAGGGTTTGCAAGCCTTATTTGGACAAGTTCATCATTGTTTTCATTGATGATATTTTGATCTATTCAAAGACACGAGCCGATCATGAACAACATCTCCGTCTTACAATGGAACTCCTAAAGAAAGAACAGTTTTTCGCCAAGTTCTCCAAGTGTGAATTCTGGCTTAAGGAAGTTCAATTTTTTGGACACATTGTCAACAAACAAGGTATACATGTAGATCCCGCCAAAATTAGTGCAATTAAGGATTGGGATACACCTACTACTCCTACCGAGGTTCATTCATTTCTTGGTCTCGCAGGTTATTACCGCCGTTTTATTGAAAATTTCTCCAAAATTGCGGTTCCTCTCACTGCTTTAACTCAAAAGAATAAACCTTTTGAGTGGGGGCCCAAACAAGAAGAAGCTTTTCAGACCTTGAAACAGAAACTCTATGATGCACCTATCTTATCTTTACCTGAGGGCAACGACGATTTTGTCGTATACTGTAATGCGTCTAACTTGGGTCTTGGCTGTGTTCTCATGCAAAGAAACAAAGTCATAGCCTATGCATCAAGACAGTTAAAGGTACACAAGAAGAACTACACGACTCATGATCTTGAATTAGGCGCTGTAGTTTTTGCTCTCAAAATCTGGAGACACTACTTGTACGGTACAAAGTATGTAGTGTTCACTGACAAAAAAAGTCTCCAGCATATTTTCAATCAGAAAGAACTAAAGATGCGGCAACAACGTTGGGTTGAACTTCTAAACGACTACTATTGCGAAATTTGCTACCATCCTGGTAAGGCGAATGTCGTGGCTGATGCATTGAGTCATAAAGAACATGTCAAGCTTCACTGTATTCAGGTTCGATCTGATATTCAAACCCGCATTTCTCATGCTGAACATACTTGTGTTACACAAGACTTGATGGGTAAGGAATTACCATATCATATTAAGCCTCATCTTGAGCTAAAAGATAATAGGTTATATTATTTCATGGACCGTTTGTGGGTTCCAAAGCAAGACAATCTTCGCACTTTGTTAATGGATGAAGCTCATAAGTATCGTTATTCTATCCATCCTGGTGCAGACAAAATGTATAAAGATCTTCGAACCCAGTATTGGTGGCCGGGTATGAAGAAAGACGTTGCCTTATATGTGTCCAAATGCCTTAGTTGTCTTAAGGTTAAGGCAGAACACCAACATCCCTCTGGATTATTGGAACAACCAGAGATACCGGTTTGGAAATGGGAAAACATTGCTATGGATCTCATTACCAAACCGCCACGCACTAAAAGAGGTCATGACCCTATTTGGGTAGTCGTTGATCGTCTTACAAAGTCAGCACATTTCTTGCCAATCCGCGAGGATCTATCTGCTGAAAAACTTGCTAAAATCTATGTGGATGAGATTGTATCCCGACATGGTGTTCCATTGAACATCATATCTGATAAAGATGCTCTTTCTCGTCTCACTTTTGGAGAACTATGTAATCTGCCATGGGAACCCAACTTATTTTGAGCACAGCTTATCATCCGCAAACGGATGGTCAATCTGAAAGAACAATCCAGACACTGGAGGATATTCTTAGAGCTTGTGTGATCAATTTTGGTGGTAGTTGGGATTCGTATCTACCGTTGATCGAATTCTCCTACAACAATAGTTATCACTCCAGCATCAACATGGCTCCTTTCGAGGCTTTATACGGACGAAAATGTCGTTCACCGGTCTACTGGAATGAGATAGGTGAAGCTCAACTTACTGGACCTGAACTCATTCTAGAGACTACAGACAAAGTCAAAAAGATTCGCGATAACCTTCAGATAGCTAGAAGCCGTCAAAAGAGTTACGCGGATAGACGACGCAAGCCCTTGGAATTTCAAGTCGGTGATCACGTCCTACTCAAGGTATCCCCTTGGAAATGTGTGATTAGATTTGGAAACACAGGAAAACTTGCACCTAGATATGTTGGACCGTTCAAGATCGTTGAAAGAATCGGAAAAGTAGCCTGCAGACTTGAGCTACCTCCTGAACTTGGAAATGTTCATCCAACCTTCCACGTGTCCAATCTTAAAAAGTGTTTAGCTGATGAAAACCTCCATATACCACTTGATGAAATTCGTGTTGATGACACGATGAACTTTGTCGAGAAGCCTGTGGAAATATTGGACCGTGAAGTCAAGAAGCTCAAACACAAGCGCATACCAATTGTCAAAGTTCGCTGGGAATCTAAACGTGGCCCAGAATTTACTTGGGAACATGAAGATTAATTGAAGGAGAAATATCCACATCTATTCTCATAAGTTTCCTCTAAATAAATTTCGTGACGAAATTTCCTAAAGTAGGGGAGACTGTGACATCTATGACTTGTGTAATCATATTATAACACTGAACAATAAAAATATCAATAAAACAATGTGTTTTGATCCCAATATTTTTTTATTTATGTTTGAATTTTGCACGTTTTGATTTTTGTTCGATTTTAAACTCTTAATTGCTTTCTGGAAAGTTATACGCAAATTGATGCGTAAAGTAATCAGTTTAACGCGACAAACACTCTGGGACAGTGAAATAAGCTTAAAATACCTTGAATAACCTTTACATAACTTAAAAATAAGTTTTGAAGGGTTTGGTATGGCAAAAATGCGCTTATTGGATCATAGGGACTAAAAACGTCAAAAATTGCGGAAGTTTGCATATACGCGCATATCTTACGTTCTGACCATATCCGGACATCCAAAAATTTTTGTAATCACTAAAATATTATATTTTAGTGATAGGAATACAAAAATTCCATTCGTCGCTTAATTTGGATCGTTTTCGCATCCGTTCGAGTTTCGTCGTAATTAACCGAAAAACGCTACCGTACGACCAAACGAACCGACATCCATGATATTTTCAAACATGTTTCAAGTCCCTTATGCTTTAACATCCTTGTAGAGCCTTGAAAATGGCTTAACGGAGGTTAAACACGTCAAAAAGGCACTTAGAACTGTGCAGGGACTAAAACTGTAATTTCTGAAAGTCAGCACCCATCCTCGCGTCACGCGACACCCTGGTGGTGTCTCTGTCGTGCCGTGCGACCCCTGTGTTTACACAATCCACACATTTGTAGGGTCAAGATCATTCCTTGGAGGTTACACAATCCACTTGTCATCATCTTGTTAATCCAAGACAAGTATAAATAGCATGCTTCTTCTCCTCATTCACTTGCTCATTCCTCATTTCTTCTCTCTTGAACTCTAAGTGGAGGCTACCATCTTTTGGAGGCCACCTACCTGAGTTTCTAGTTCATTTTTCCAGCCTTAGAACATTTTGTAAGTGTTCTTTCATGACTAGTTATTTATTTTCAGCAATTAAAAGCTGAAAGTCAAATAGTTTGACTACCGTTTGACTTTCGGTTTTGACCATAAATTGGTCAAATCAAAGTTCAATTGAACTTTGCAACGTGATCATAATCACGATGGTTATAATCCCCAGCGCTTATACCTACTGATTACCACGTTGACTAGTCGTTGTGACGAGTCAAAGTTTCGGTCAAAATGCACGTTTATGTGCATTTTACAACGGAACTATTTTCGGGTATCAAAACACTTTGTTTTGATACCAAACAGTTTTCTAACTTAGTAAAACATGTTTTAACTCGTCACTACTAGTTTAGTGCTTATTTAGGGTCGTAAGTCAAGCGGTCTTAACAACCGCTTAGACTTTCGAACCCGACCCGTTTGGTCGATCATTAGGATCTGACCAACCATATTTCGTGACCACAGTTGTATAGGGAATAACCTACTGAGGTTATAACTTATGGTCACTTAGGTTGGTTAGTTATTCATTAATTCGTTTATATGCCCATTAAAAATGACCAAAATGCCCTTTTTGAGCATAAATTCATTTTTAACTTATATATTAAGTTTTTGACATCTAAACTGATTTAATAACATTTTTAAACATAATTGGGCATGTAAGACTTAACATATGTCATAAATAACCATCCGACCTTATATTTACGCAAACGACACGTTAAAAAGTAGCTTAAACTACCTTAAGGAATCGAAACGGGTTAAAAGCACTTAGGATAACTTTCTAATCAGATTGTTAGGGCTATTAAATCATGCCATATGAGTTCCAATACTCATTTGATTTATAGAACTTCATTCTATCATATCCTCTGGTTTAGGATCCGATTATTAACATAGTTACCTATACTAGGTTCCGTTTGAATCCGTGATCCTTCGAGCATTAATTGGTCTTTATTTCAAGACTATTAAGCAAGATCAAGTGAGTACATAGTCCCCTCTTTTACTGTTTTCAAATATTTTGGGGTGATACACATGTGCCTACATTGTTACTTTCATGCTTTTCATGCTTTTATGACATATACTAGCTATGTTTAGCTAGTACACATATAGTACATGATTTCAATTATGTTTTGCTATGTATGTTGACTGAGCATGCTAGCACATTGATTTCAAGGACACTTTTGCTGCATATGTTTACTCAAAATATGGGCACATTGATTTACATTACATTTCTGCTGCATATGTTTACTCAGCATATGGGCACATTGATTTCATGAACATTTCTACTTCATATGTTTACTTAGCATACTTAGTACATGGTTTTCACATAATATGCTTACATTGGTTATGGTATTTGGTGTGTTTAACGGGACAAAAATACATTCATTAACATTGATCATGCCGCTCGGTAGTATGTAATGGTACGATAGGACTTGACAAATCCCATTCCCGACTTCCTAGGTTTGTTTGGAAGTAGAGAATGACATAATCGAAAAACATTTTTGATAAACCTTTAACTTGTTAAGGGTTTATTCGACAGTCTCAAGGCTTTAACGTATGCGATAAACATTACTACATAAATGTTTGTATCCATAAAGCACTGGTTTTGCAAAACATAACTTTTGATTTAAACTTAGGTTTATTCAAAGACATTGTTTTGTACACTTTTACATATGGTTTGAGTAAATACTTTTTACTTGCCATACATAACATTTGATTAGGCAAGGCATGGTTTACACTTGACATTGGACATTGATTACACATAACATTTTGACATTGGTTTTGACAAGACACTATTTGATGGTTTATTGATAAGTGAGTTAAATAACGAGACGTGTGTAATACGATAAAAGCATGGTGGATACACCGCTGGTACTTCCTATATATAAGTGCTTTTTTGATATTACATATCGTAGCGTTATCTAAACCACTTCGACAAAGACAAAGACATGACACAGATTGTACAAATGATATTTATTTCAAATGACATTGTTTTACGAATGACCTGTTTATACAATTCATTTCCACTTGGTTATTTATTTAACCAAACATCTTTCTATTATATCATCTGATTTTCATATGATTTTATAAAAGAAAACATTTAACAAGGTTCATGACTACTTTTCGTTAAACATTCATTTTAACTTTCAAGTCATGAATCCTTCATCAACAAAACCTATGTATCTCACAGGCATTTTTATGCTGACGTACCTATTTTTACATGTGTTTCAGGAGCTAATGTTTGAGGTTGATCGTGATACACTTAGGCAAACTTGGGCCTTAGTGACATAAAATGAAGCAAGACAAGTTTAATTTATGTTCTATTTTCGTTTAAACAAAGACAATGTAATCATTTACCTTAATAAAACCAAACTTTAAATACCATGTGTTGTGAAACAATAATTCTGTTACGACACTCCCCGGCGTTTCCGCCGCGGTTTGTTGTTTTACGCGGTCGGGGTGTGACACGTTCATTGGTGTATGGCGAGTGTAATCCGACGATCTCAACGTTTTATAAACAGAACGGGTCGGCATTGTGTTGGAAGTGTCACACATTTTCGATAGCGGAAGCGCGTGGTGTGAACTTGATTAGTTTTCATCGCATACGATATAAGTAAACAACTATATGATTAAAAACACACGATGTTCATCCATTGACATAATTAAGATATACACACCATAAGTTGTTTAAAGTATAAGACAACATTAGTAATAAGTTTTTACACAAGACTAGTTCAACATAATTTTGAAATATAAGGCTTTGCTTCCGATATCCCATTGAAGATGAGATATATTGATCAAACCCCTTCAAAATGATGACATTGTTAACATGATAACTGTAACACTCGTCTCAATAAATCAAGATTATAATAATAAAACACGCATTTTATGCTAAAATGCGACTTTACAAAAACTTTTCCAAGTTAACATTCTTACATGTCAATAATATTCAAATATAGTAGTAATTGTTTTACATAGTTCACTTAAAACAAAAAATATTAGATTAACGCGGAAGCTTTGTTCGATCGTGTGTTCGGTTCTTGTCCATGCTTGATCTTCATCCGGATGCTTACTAGGTTCACATAAATTCAAAACCAACATAAAAGTTAGTTTTGATATCTTAAAATAAGTATAAACAAGTTCTACGCATCAAACAAACATAACAAAAATATTTTTCCAGCTTTTATGTCTCTCGCGTGTCGCAAGAGACTCTACTCAGCTTGTCGCGTGGCGCGACGTCTGTCGCGGGTCGCGACCCAAACCATATGACCCGTCGCGTGGCGCAAGAAAGACCAATTTCCAGAAGTTTTGTAACTGAAACCTGCATTTTTGCCCAGTTCTAGTTTTTAACCAAATTCCAACTTCAAAATGCTATAACTTTTTATCAACTTATCCATTTTACACGATTCTTTTTCCTACGCATTTGTAATTTAATTCTCCATCTTATGGAGTTAAAACCTGATATTCAACAACTTCAAAAATCCAAATTTCAAGCTCTTGGCTTGAAATTCCTTTTTTTTAACACTTTTGACCCGTTTCATGATTCATTAAACCACTTTCGTTTAAATCACTGTAAATTCTTGAGATATTCATTATCTCAAAAACCATTAACTCGTGAGTTCAAAACTTTCATACATTATGCAACCAAAAGTTGAGTTATGCGCAAAACTTCATTGTGACCCATTAGAGGGATTTACCATTAACTTTAAATTTCACTCTCTTCTTTCACCCATCATTTTATTACATTAA
The DNA here is from genome assembly GCA_030545235.1 of Helianthus tuberosus. Lineage (NCBI taxonomy): Eukaryota > Viridiplantae > Streptophyta > Magnoliopsida > Asterales > Asteraceae > Helianthus > Helianthus tuberosus. Next base: position 62,926,608 of record CM060429.1, on the reverse strand, counting down.
GGTATCTACCTATATTTCGTAATCTTAATGCAAATTCCTAAACAACCTCTAAGGGTCGTTTGCCCGGTTTTCCCATCAATGGCTTTTTGGTCAATTTTAGTCCCTCATTTTACGACGAAGGACTTTCACTAATTATTTGACCAAATTGCACTTTTAACTATAAACTTACTTTATGCGTACCTGGTTCGGGTCAACGTATAGACCCGTTTTATACCTTACTTTATTTAGCCGCTACTTAATAGCTACGCAATAATCCACTTCCCGTTCATTCCTGTGAACATATGACTTGACAACCAAACGTTAGTCGATATTGTCAAATGGTGTTATCACCACCATTTGACCCGTTTGGCCTATACGATCAAACATTTACATTTATAACAAAACATGGTTTTAACTACCCATTCACACATCCGACCCACTTCGGATTTTTTTTACCACAAGATCCTTTTTCCATTAACCATAGTTTTAATCGGTTTTATTCGTTCCGACTCATATTGTTTTGTGTCGGAACCCATATTCGGATACAATCCGTTGTCATATTTATCACCTATAAAATAAATATGTACACTTAAATTGGGTGTAAGCTTTACTTACCTCGCGTCCGCGCAAACATTCTTCGCATCCATGATCCGTTTGACCCGTTCCTCTCCAAGCCCCCACCTAGCTTGTTTAGAGTCAAACTATATCATAACATCCATAAGATGGTTAGATTGGTCATTCTATACAATGGCCATCACCCTATGGACCCTTTTTTTACACACTTATCAATCAAAGCATGCTATATATTCAACAACTAGTTTATAACTTGTCATTTAGCCAAGATTAACATCAATTAGGCAAGTTCATATCACCGAAAAATAGTCTGTTTTTTGTGACCTGTTTAACCTGTTTACAAGTCTTCAAAAATTTTGATTTTTTATGGAACGTACCACTCGGAGGGTTAGGCCTTGTGTTAAAATTTTAAGATCTAAATCTTTACCAAAAATTCGTAAAAATTCATTTACTAAGCTGCAATCTGATTCGTCACTTCTGACTGCAGGTTACGAAAAAATTCATTTAAAATTTCTCGTTAATCCGATTGACGAAATTCCAGTTGGAGACTTTTAGAATTACCTGAAGTTACCTACAGTAAAATTTTGAGATCATAAATCAGTTCTTAAATTGATCAGAAGTCGGCTGTAAATTCTGATCAGAAGCTGTTTGAATTCAACTTTCAATTAAAACATGTTTATGACATTATAACACTTATTTTTAGCAATCAAAACCCTAAAAACATCACATACATGAATTTAGCATCAACAAATCTGAATTTACTTCATGGAACTCAACTTACACTAGAATAACTATCAAAATCCTAGTGTTTAACATGTTTCTACAAAACCCACTTATCACCTTCAATGGTGATTATGATTTACAAGAATTAGGCATGCAACACATAATTGTCTAGGGTTCCCTCCTAGATACAATATTGTTCTTATTCCATCAATATAACACTCATGCATCAACAATTTTCGAGTTCTCTATGTTCATCCAGAAATTCAAAATAGAGATTTCCTATAACATTCACATACCTTATGACCCCCTTACAGTGGAGATCACCAATCTAAGCTCGGATTTCATATTGGGACTGAATTGAGCCTTCATTTTGTGAGATTTATGAGAATTAGGGTTTGGTGAGGGTTTCTTGGTCGGCCCCTGCGATTTGTACGAACCAGACACACACTTAGGTGTGTGTTTGGTGTGTTATTTTTTTGTTTTTAATTATTTAAGTTTCACACTTTACAACTTTAGTCCCCCATCTATTATCGGGTTTTTATTTTAAGTGTTTTAACCCACTAGTATGTCACTACAAGACTTCTCTTCTAACTAGGTTATTATTATTCCTAGTTAACTTATTGGATTCCGGGAGTTATAACCCGTCTTATTTAAGTCCCGCTAAGTCGGCCTGTCATAAGCTTTGTTTTTCTCAAAAATTTTGTTCTCTTTTTATTTAATATTAGGTTTAATTATTTAAATCCTAATATTTACCGGGTTAATTTTACCACTAACGGTATTTTACCCGTTCATAAATATTAACGTGGTTTGATTACCAACCTGTTTTCGGGGTGTTACAAGTCTACCCCCCTTAAAGAGGTTTCGTCCTCGAAACCTTATTTACATAGTTCATTGGTTTAATCAAACAAACCAAGTTTCATTTTCAAGGCACCCGTTTATTTCAGTCAAAAGTTTTCATTTATATTGACGCGTACGTTTTCATGTGTAAGGCCTCGTGGGCCGTTACTTTCAGCTTGTATCCGTTATCTTTATTGATTATTTACTTTGACGACTAGACTTATTAGACACCGGTTACCTTATACCCCATCACCCGGTTATACCATATTGCCATCTCCGGCGTTACATGTGTTTACTTGTATCGAGGAATTTATGTCTGAGGATCTATTCCTTTCCATTATTATTTGATCCGGGGAATTATAACTAGTTCCCACGCTTAACCCAAATGACTCGTAGGTTCTTTCACTTAGCCTCGTAGGCTATTTATTTAGATTTTTACCCTTTCCTTTTTTTTACCTTTCTAAGGTGAGGCCACGACAATTCGTTTTTTTTTCTATTTGTGACCCCAAGGTCTTTTTGGTCCCGTAGACCTTAGCATTACTCATAATCCCGTAGGTTATGATGATCCCGTAGATCATACTTTATTCGAGTTTTTATTCAAATGTACATATATATATGGCGTCCAAGCACCCCTTTTTATGTTTAGAATTATTTACTTTTTCCTTTTTAGATTTCATTTGACCTTGACCATAGTCTAAGGCTTCATTTGTTTTCTTTCGAATTATCTTTCCCACTTTATGACTTCTAACGTCATTTACACGTCAGTTTGTCCTACGCTTACCATTATCCGGTTCTTACCTGTACTTCTTTACAACCCGTTACCCGGGTTCTTTATCTTGATGTTTTTAACATTCTTGTTTCGCTAGTTTGCGTTTTTCCTATCTACATTCCTTTACGACCCATCACATAGGTTCATTAATATTTTGCGCTTCTATTGTTCGGTTTGCGCCTATTTGTACTACCAATTTCTTATACTTTATTTGTCTCGTTTGACTTATTCGTGTGAGGTTTTATCACTTATGAACGTCAAACTTCGTTCTTTATTCGACCCGTTCAACTCTAAAATAGTTTAACATAGTTATCAAAATTTTTGTTTGCAAATTCTCACCATCTTTTAGTCATGACTCATATTCCGAGTCTTTTGACTTTCTTTTTCACGTTCCCGTCTCTCGGTTTACGCATTCACCCACAATCCTACCCGTCCATCGGGTATCTTTACCGAAGTCATCGTCAAGTAACCATTCTTATATGGTTTTAGACATCATCTTAATTTATTTGATCGTCTTAGCGAAATCCATTGCTTTTATTTAGTCAAGTCTTTTATTCTTTTATTCTACCCCCTTGACTTGTCTGTGTGAATTTCATCACTTATGAAGGTCAAACTTTATCCCTTATGCCTTAGTATTCGCATTAGTTGGTTTGTATTTTCATTTACTTTAATATTTGTCCCTTCTTTTGGGCTCTTTATTCTAACGTAATACGCTCCCTGTCATCTGACTTGCGTTTACGTTTACTATCAAATATCTTACTTGTTTCACTCATTTGGGTACCATTTAAGTTAGTCCCATTCACCCCGTCCATACTACATCGGACGTAAATGTGTCCGCTACAAGAAGTTTATGGTATCATATGCCACTACTTACTTGGCCAGAGTAAGCGATCAACACATGATACACATGACCTTTTTGTAGTTTTCACATCACACCCCATGTAAGTAACGCCCCTATTTATTTCATATCTCTGATTTCATTTAGTAAAACTTTATTTAATTGCAAAACAACAATCATTAGTTTTACTAGTTTTACTTTTGTACATATAAAATGTTTTTCTTTTCTATTGAACTATTATATAATCACAATCGTTAATGTGATCGCTACTTTTCTCAATAGCATTATATTGAGAGTTTTCCACTTAGATAATTACCCCCCGTCCAAGTTTCCATATGAACTAATCCTATTATTTCTTTGTTATTCATCATCATGAATAACACATGTTTCTATTAAACTTCTCTTGGAAACATCATCCTGAATAGATATCCTATTCAGGTTTTATTAGATAAATGCAACCGTCTTTCCCTACGTGTTTGTTGCATATTACTACTTATACAATTAAATTTAAAAGCATGCACCTAGTAATGCTTGCCCTTACGGGCTTCTCTTGCCGTTATCTTTGTTCGCGATCGTCACGCGATTTAGGTCCTTAATGAGTATGCTCTGCTCGTCATACCTCGGACCGCTCCTCCGTCATATCCGAGATTTGTTAAACTCCCGCTATCTTCAGATGCGAGTGTCTTTCAACTAAACATTTACAAAAGTTAGTAATTTCGACATTAATAAACGCCCGTATTGTAATACAAGGCTTTTTACTGTGCGTGTCAACGCACATGATTTCTTTAACTATACAAATCATTTTCTTTGGGGTAACGTGTATTACACGATAACCCTATGTGTTGTTCACAACACTTTAATCATACCAAACCGTTAACATACTTGTACCTACCGGATTTGCGATCAAGCCTCGAACCGAACACACTTTACTCTTTAACCATGAGCTCTGATTACCAACTTGTAACACCCGTCTCAATAAATCAAGATTATAATAATAAAAAACGTATTTTATGCTAAAATGCGACTTTACAAAAACTTTTCCAAGTTAACATTCTTACATGTCAATAATATTCAAATATAGTAGTAATTGTTTTACATAGTTCACTTAAAACAAAAACATATTAGATTAACGCGGAAGCTTTGTTCGATCGTGTGTTCGGTTCTTGTCCATGCTTGATCTTCATCCGGATGCTTACTAGGTTCACATAAATTCAAAACCAACATAAAAGTTAGTTTTGATAGCTTAAAATAAGTTTAAACAAGTTCTACGCATCAAACAAACATTACAAAAGTATTTTTCTAGCTTTTATGTCTCTCGCGTGTCGCGAGAGACTCTGCTCAGCTTATCACGTGGAGCGACGTCTATCGCGTGTCGCGACACAAACCCTGTGACCCGTCGCGTGGCACGAGAAAGACCAATTTCCAGCAGATTCGTTACTGAAACCTGCATTTTTGCCCAGCTCTAGTTTTTAACCAAATTCCAACTTCAAAATGCTATAACTTTTTATCTACTTATCCGTTTTACACGATTCTTTTTCCTATGTATTTGTAATTTAATTCTCCATCTTATGGAGTAAAAACCTGATATTCAACTACTTCAAAAATCCAAATTTCAAGCTCTTGGCTTGAAATTCCTTTTTAACACTTTTGACCCGTTTCATGATTCATTAAACCACTTTCGTTTAAATCACTGTAAATTCTTGAGATATTCATTATCTCAAAACCATTAACTCGTGAGTTCAAAACTTTCATACATTATGCAACTAAAAGTTGAGTTATGCGCAAAACTTCATTTTAACCCGTTAGAGGGATTTACCATTAACTTTAAATTTCACTCTCTTCTTTCACCCATCATTTTACTACATTAAGGTATCTACCTATATTTCGTAATCTTAATGCAAATTCCTAAACAACCTCTAAGGGTCGTTTGCCCGGTTTTCCCATCAATGGCTTTTTGGTCAATTTTAGTCCCTCATTTTACGACGAAGGACTTTCACTAATTATTTGACCAAATTGCACTTTTAACTATAAACTTACTTTATGCGTACCTGGTTCGAGTCAACGTATAGACCCGTTTTATACCTTACTTTATTTAGCCGCTACTTAATAGCTACGCAATTATCCACTTCCCGTTCATTCCTGTGAACATATTACTTGACAACCAAACGTTAGTCGATATTGTCAAATGGTGTTATCACCACCATTTGACCCGTTTGGCCTATTCGATCAAACATTTACATTTATAACAGAACATGGTTTTAACTACCCATTCACACATCCGACCCATTTCGGATTTTTTTTACCACAAGATCCTTTTTCCATTAACCATAGTTTTAATCGTTTTTATTCGTTCCGACTCATATTGTTTTGTGTCGGAACCCATATTCGGATACAATCCGTTGTCATATTTATCACCTATAAAATAAATATGTACACTTAAATTGGGTGTAAGCTTTACTTACCTCACGTCCGCGCAAACATTCTTCGCATCCATGATCCGTTTGACCCGTTCCTTTCCAAGCCCCCACCTAGCTTGTTTAGAGTCAAACTATATCATAACATCCATAAGATGGTTAGATTGGTCATTCTATACAATGGCCATCACCCTATGGACCCCTTTTTTTTACACACTTATCAATCAAAGCATGCTATATATTCAACAACTAGATTATAACTTGTCATTTAGCCAAGATTAACATCAATTAGGCAAGTTCATATCACCAAAAAATAGGCTGTTTTTGGTGACCTGTTTAACCTGTTTACAAGTCTTCAAAAATTATGATTTTTTTATGTGAGGTACCCCTCGGAGGGTTAGGCCTTGTGTTAAAATTTCAAGATCTAACTCTTGACCAATAATTCGTAAAAATTCATTTACTAAGCTGCAATCAGATTCGTCACTTCTGACTGCAGCTTACGAAAAAATTCATTTAAAATTCCTTGTTTATGCGATTGACGAAATTCCAGTTGGAGATTTTTGGAATTACCTGAAGCTACCTAAAGTAAAAATTTGAGATCATAAATCAGTTCTTAAATTGAGTTATGACATTCGTAATGGGCTGCAAATTCTACAAGAAAACGCAGCCTGAACCTTTGATACCGAAAAATTCATAAATCATTGAATTTTCGTCGAAAAAATGCAATTCCACTGGGGTTTTAAAGATATTTCCTGGAATTACATTTTAGACTCAAGAAGCACATGTTTTTGTTATGTTTTGTCCACGTTACAGCCAATACAAATCGGCTGTAAATTCTGATCAGAAGCTGTTTGAATTCAGCTTTCAATTAAAACATGTTTATGACATTATAACATTTATTTTTAGCAATCAAAACCCTAAAAACATCACATACACGAATTTAGCATCAACAAATCTAAATTTACTTCATGGAACTCAAATTACACTAGAATAACTATCAAAATCCTAGTGTTTAACATGTTTCTACAAAACCCACTTATCACCTTCAATGGTGATTATGATTTACCAGAATTAGGCATGATTTCAACACATAATTGTCTAGGGTTCCCTCCTAGATACAATATTGTTCCTATTCCATCAATATAACACTCATGCATCAACAATTTTCGAGTTCTCTATGTTCATCCATAAATTCAAAATAGAGATTTCCTATAAAATTCACATACCTTATGACCCCCTTACAGTGGAGATCACCAATCTAAGCTCGGATTTCGTATTGGGACTGAATTGAGCCTCCAATTTGTGAGATTTATGAGAATTAAGGTTTGGTGAGGGTTTCTTGGTCGCCCCCTGCGATTTGTACGAACCAAACACACACTTAGGTGTGTGTTTGGTGTGTTATTTTTTTGTTTTTAATTATTTAAGTTTCACACTTTACAACTTTGGTCCCCCCATCTATTATCAGGTTTTTATTTTAAGTGTTTTAACCCACTAGTATGTCACTACAAGACTTCTCTTCTAACTAGGTTATTATTATTCCTAGTTAACTTATTGGATTCCGGGAGTTATAACCCGTCTTATTTAAGTCCCGCTAAGTCGGCCTGTCATAAGCTTTGTTTTTCTCAAAACTTTTATTCTCTTTTTATTTAATATTAGGTTTAATTATATAAATCCTAATACTTACCGGGTTAATTTTACCACTAACGGTATTTTACCCGTTCATAAATATTAACGTGGTTTGATTACCAAACCTGTTTTCGGGGTGTTACAATAACCCAAAAGCTTCTTGAGAACCGACTGCACCAAGATCCATTCATTTACCTGAAATACATGTGAGTTTTGAAAACATCAACTAAAGTTGGTGAGTTCATATGTTTTGTGTGTGCACCAAATGGATCTTAAAATCATTTGAAAGTTCGTATATAACAATGTGGTATGTAAAGCGACAATGAATTGATCATTAATGTTTTGCAAGGACATTAATATGTGTGACGACATAGGAAACACTCAACCCTAGACGATTTCATCTGGTTCACCCGGCTGAGACAACAAAAGCACTACATGCGGCCACACAAGGACCCATGAGTGGGGCTCGCTACACCCGATAGATCTACCACTCTTGTTCCGTGGTCTTATAAAAGATTAATGGCGCTTAAGAGAGACCATATTCACACATGATCCAATACTTCATTCCAAGTTAAACCATACCATCGAGACATGTATTCCCCCCGAGAGTTATAAAACGAAAACATTTAAGAGAAAAGGGGGACATGAACTCACTGATTTGCGTCCAGAGAGAGATAGTGCTAGCAACGGTGTTCCAAAAGCGTGAGTTAACCTACAAGTGCTCTAACTCATTAGACACTTTGATCTCTTCTAGACATTGTACTCGTACCTCATCTTGAACGTTATTGTATTCATTTTATTTTTGGAACCCTTGTGTATTTTTAATACTACGTTGGCATTTGTTTCATGTATATGCTTTGATTCAAGATTGTATATTTGTTACACAAATATAACTGCATACCGTCTAGAGATATGAGTGTTAAAAATATTTATTTTTAACCTTGTAAATACGTTGACGTACACGTACGGTATCTTTGTGAGAGTACACTTCAACAAGTGTTTTTTAGTACATCGCCATGTACTTGTAGCTTTTATACGTATACATATACCGTATGTATATACTTGTATTTGTATATTTTATTATTGGTATTTACGTCGTATTATACGTATTCGTGTACATGTACATTCCTTGTATTTCCACCAAGTGTATTTCGTACGTATTTCATTCGTGTATGATTATACTTTTACACTTAGTGATTATTTTGTGACACCCGGTTATTTAGGTTGTACTGTACAAATGTAACAAGTGTCGTGAATGAATAAAAGGCTGTATTTGACTGATATTAATGTTTATGTGTGATATTTGATGTGTTGGTAAATCCAAACTTTGATAAAAATTAAGTTGGCAATAATAAGATAAACGCTTATCGCGTTACGAACAAAATGCGAAACGAACGTCGGTGACCGCCCGATCAATGTTAAAATCCTAAAAAGAATTCACTATGATTAGAGTAGTAATTTTAATCATGTCCGAAAACTAAAACACTAATAAACTCTATTTTTTGAGTTTAAGCGCGTACCGCGCGATACTACGCGTATCTGACAAAATACTGTCAACACAGCCAGTCAAGGCAACTTATAATTATTTTAGTAATAATTTGGCGATTTTATTTTTTAGAGCGTTAAAAATAATTTAAAACGTCACAAAACGTGTTTGAAATGCTAGATAAAATACCCTGTAGACAGTTAAATACTAGTTTTTGGCCTATATATGTGATATATATGTATGTGTGCGTGTATCTATATGAGAAGGGAGGGAGGTGGTGGCTTGGGGGGATGCCCACCTTTCTTGAATTTGTAATTGTGTGCCATGTGTAGCAAAATGTCTAAACACAATCATTAACACCTTTTCTATACTCCATTTATCAAATCTAACACCAAACAACATCAGTCTCATCCTCTCTCTCTACCTCTCGGCCGAATACACACACATACACACACTACAAAATTCAAATTTTGAAGTTCTTAAAGATTCATGTTCATACAAACTCATTTCAAGTTAGTTTGAAGATCCAAGAGGGTTTTAAAGGTGATTTCAAGAAGGTTCAAGCTCCATATTATCAAACTTTATCAAAACCCATCAAAATCTTGAAGGTATAAACTTCACTTTAAAAATCTTGTTCTTGATTCTTGATGATTTTGATGATGATGGAAGTTTCTCTTGTTCTTGAATCTAAACATAAACTTGAAAACTAAAACAAATGGGTTTTTGAATAAAATAAAAATGGATGTATGTGTGTGTATACATGGGGCTGTACATATGTATGTGTGTATGTTAGAATGTGAGTTTTGACTTTTGATTTTGATCTTGTTTGATGAGATGTTGAAAAGTGATGTGCATGTAATCTTAGAAAGTTCTAAAAGGGTTTTAATCATGTGAATGGACATGTAAAAGTAAAGTTTTGGATTCATGTGGGTGTATGTATATATGTGTCGTGTATGTATATATAGGTATGCATGCATGTAAATTTTTGATGATTAAATTTCTAGATGTGTAAGAATGTACGTGTCTTGCATTTATGTTGAATGATTAGATGATGATGATATGAAGTATGGAATGTTTGGATTTTTAGAACATGAGTTAAATGAAGGTATAGATGCATTTAAGTTCATGCAAGTTTATTATGACATGTTATGGATGCATTAGATGCATTTACTTGAACATGCATGTCGGTTTATGATCATAAAATGATGATTAAGTTATGATTTGATAAATTTTTAATCAGATTCTAAACACTAAAAATATTAATATTTGAAGTGTTAAAATATCATAAAACTTTGTCATAAAGTTTACTAGCGTTGCATGTTGTACTTGGTGCTTAAAGTGTTGTAAAATACGTGAAATCGCATGATTTATGTGACTTACATGAAAACTGAACTAATCTGATTATAACCATCATTTTAATCAGTAAATAACATGGATTATGTTAAAATATCAAGTCATTACGATTTGGGATAGTTATGGTAACGTTTGACGCAAAACTATGCGGTAAAACGATTAAAAATCGGCTTTTCGAGGGATTTTTATGAAACTGTTTTAGATCAGTAAGTAAACTGATATTTTTAGTATAAAAATAAGTATTTTAACGTATATTAAGTTTACTTGATGTTTGGTTAGTTATACGTGACTTCCGACGCCCGAAAACGTTACCGAATCACTAAAATACGCGTTTTACAATGTACAATAGCATGGGTGAACCTTATGTGTTAAAATGTGTTATGTGATTTAGATATGTGTATATGATAATATGTTAAGTGTTGACATGATAGCGGGAATTTAGACTATGCATGTACACTTGTGCGCTTAAAGCGGTAGAATCGGTAAAAATCGCGTTAAATGTGTAACTTGTTTGTCGAGCATGAAAATTGATACATATGTTAACTTGATAAGTTATTTCATGTATACGTGCTTTAAAAATGATAAAATAAATAAGTTAATGAGATTTCACGTGTTATGATATTTAGTATATGTGCACGTTTATGTATATATATTACGACGTGCAAATCGTAGATATATTACGTATAAACGGGAGTGTTAATGGATTTACATGATAAGGATCACCAATAAAATCTTTCAAGTTGCAAAATCTTAACAGTATATATATATATATATATATATATATATAAACGGGATCAGGAGAAAACGCTCAAAAGTGTGAGAACGGTGAGAACGCTTCCTGGCCCAACACATGTCACGCCGCTTAGAGAAGGGCGGATGGGCTTTTTTGTCCTTTCATATTTCTTTTTTTAAACGCGTGTCACTTTATCTTTCCATTTTTTGGCGTTTGATAAATACGCTGCGTTTTTATTGTTTTTAGATCAGGATCATGGTAAACATTTTGGCGTTTTAAGTATTGTTTTGCCGTTTTTATTGTTTTTTAGATTAGGATGCAGGCCTTTAATGTAAAAAACATCAATAATTTTCTTGATTTTATTATATCAAGTGTTGTGCCATGTAGGATACAGGCCTATAATGTGACAGGCAATTATGGTGTTTTGAAAATATAAATAAATTCAAATTTCTATGTAGTGGCTTTTAATATAAATAAATGTTTGGCAATAATGATATTGTCTCTTCGTTTTACTGTTTTAGCAGTTACTGTTTCTTTCAATTTTCATCTGTCAATTAGTGTTGATTTTTCCAGTAATACTTTGTTTCATTTTTTGGCGTTTTATATAGCAACATCGTGCTTTGCTAGCATTCGTTCTTGTCACACCCCGACCACGTGGAACATACAAAACGTGGCGGAAACATCGGGGAGTGTTGTAACAGAATTAATTGTTTCAAATCCATGGCAATTGAAGTTTCGTTTTATTGATTAAAAGTGTTACAATGTCTTATCAAACAAGGAAAAACAACATAATTAACTAGTCTTGCATCTTTTATTGTCACTAAAGCCCAAATCTGCCTATGTGTATCTTGATCATCTTATGCAACAGTTCCTGAAAAACACATGTGAAAATAGGTACGTCAGCATAAAAATGCCTGTGAGATACATAGGTTTTGTGAAAATAGGTTTCATGACTTATGTTTGAGAAAATGTTTAGTCATGAACCTTGTTATTTGCTTTGTTTTGTAAATCATTTGAAAAACAATGAGTTCAGATGATATGTATAAATAAATGAATAATGTATGGTTAAATGAATAACCATAGTAAAATGGGTTTGTATAAGATAAGTTGTTTGTAAAACAATGTCTTGTGAAAAGTATGTTATTTGTATAAAATGTTATATGTATCAAACTGAAATGATTCAAATAACGCTACAATATGTAATACCATACAAACACTTATATATAGGAAGTACCAGCGGCGTATCCACCATGCTTGTATCATATTACACACGCATCGTTACTTAATCACTTAATCAAACCAAACAATGTCAAAATGTCTATGTCAAATATCCATGTCAAATGTCTATGTCAAATATCCATGTCAAATGTCTATGTCAAAATGTCATGTATGGCAAGTGAAATGTCTCAACTAAACCATATGCACAAAAACAAAGTATTGAAGTAAAACTTGGTTTAAATCAAAGTTATGTTTTGTGGGAAATGCATGATCAAATGTCAATCATGTTAAAATGTCTATGCCGAAATGTCTATGTCAAATACGGTTCACACGGTTCACAGATACAAACGGTTCACAGATATCAACGGATCACAGTCAAATGATTACAACGGTTCAATATGTAGTATAATGTGTTCATATGCTGGATAAGCATATGCAACAGAAAAGCAACGTAAAACAATGTACTAAGTACGCACACAATGGGCATACATAGCATGAAATGTAATGTAGAACGATGTACTAAGTATGCACACAATGGGCATACATAGCATAAAATGTAATGTAAAACAATGTACTAAGTACGCACACAATGGGCATACATAGCATGAAATGTAATGAAATCATGTACTATAATGTACTAACAAACATAGTCGGTATATGATGTGAAAACAGGAAAGCATGAAAGTAACAAGTAGGCACATGTGTTCCACCCCAAAACAGTTTGGAAAACAGTAAAAGAGGGGTCTATGTACTCACCTGAGATTGCTTAGTAGTCCTTGAGTAACAACTAAACAATGCTAGAGATCGCGGATATCAAACGGCACCTAGTATAGGTAACTATGTTAATAAACCGGACCTAGATCGGAAGATTGAGTAGCATTAGGGTTTGTAAACCAAACGAGTGTAGAGACTCGTGTCATTTGGTTTAACAAAGCCTACATACTAAATGAAACTTAACCTGAGTGATTTCGACCCATTACGACACGTTTAGGTAGCTTATGCTACTTTAACGCATCGTTCGCGTGAAACGCGTTCGGACCGCCTAACTAGTCCTATGACAAGTGTTATATGCCTTAAACATGTTACATAATCAGTTATGTGACAAAGGTTTAGGTTACATATGCTTAATTACCAATTATACATGAAAAGGGTATTCTGGTAATTTACCTAAGGCATATAAACTACCTATCATACAACTACTTAAACGATGTGACCATAGGGTATAACCTCGGAAGGTTATTCCCTACCTACTATGGTCACCTAATGTGTTTGGTCGGATCCTAATGATCGACCAAACTGGGTCGGGTTCGAGGTATAAGCGATTTATCAGATCGCTTACCCTACGACCCTAGACAACGTGGTAATCAGTAGGCATAGTCCCAAGGGACTATGACCATCGTGATTACAATCACGTTGCGAAGTTCAAACGAACTTCGCATTGACCATTACTGGTCAATGCTGAAAGTCAAACAAAGTTTGACTTTCTGACTCGAAAAGCAGTAAAATAAGGAAAAGAACGAAAGAATACTTACCCAGGGTCCCCGAATGCTAACCCAGATCAAAATAGCTCAGGTATGAAACGAAGGTTCCAACTTAGAGTCTTTTCAATCAGATTTGTGGGTTTTTAAGCCAAAGGGGGGTGGGTATTTATAGATAAAGTAGAGCCGCTAGGATCGTTTCTTGAATATCGTGCCATGATCCGAGCCGTACACTTGTCACAAAGGTTATGGAGCCACATATGCTCCTACTCTTAGTGATTAAGCAAGTTGCAAACATGTGGTTGTGGTTAAATTTGCTGAAAACAGGCTGTTAAGTACTCTGCATCTGGTCTGAACTTGCTTTACGGACCTCAAAGCTGCCAATGTTGAGGTCCGTAAGGTAACAACTTTGGCAGATTTACAGTTTTGGTCCCTGCAATGCAATCAGCCCATTTTTGACACGTTTAAGGCCCGTTAACCCCATTTCAAAGCTCTAAAATGAAGTTAAAGTATAGGGAACTTAAAAAATGCTCAAAAATATCTCGGATGTCGGTTCGTTTAGCCGTACGAACGCGATGTTCGCTTAATTACGACGGAATGCGCATAAGTGCGAAAAACGATCCAAATGACGCGACGAATGGATTTTTCTTAAGGCGAACACTAAAATATAATGTAGTCATGCTCACATAAATTTTTGGATGTCCGGATGTATTCAGAACGTAAGTTATGCGCGAAAATGCAAACTTGTGCACTTTTTGACACTTTTAGTCCCTGAATGACCCAAAAGTTTATTTTAGCACACCGAACCCCTCAAAGCCTATTTCTAAGCTATGTAAAGGATATTTATGGTATGTTTAACTTATGGTCATGTTCCGGAAGGTCTGTTACAGTTCAAATTGGCATACTTTCGCAGTTTGTCAACTTTAGTCCCTGTAAGCGATTTAACTTTGATTTCACCACACCAAACCTTCCAAAACTTATATCTAAGTTATGTATAGGTTATTTAAGGTATGTTAAGCCTATTTCACTATTCCGGAGTGTTCGTTGCATTAAACTGGTTATATTTACGCATCAGTGCGCGTATAACCTTCCAGAAAGCGATATAGTGTTTGAAATCGAACAAGAATTGATATGTGTAAACGATACACATATTTTTACAAATCCCAAGTATGAAATACAATATTTCACTGGTTGGGCATTTGTTTGATGGTTGAAATGACACAGGTGTTACAGTCTCCCCTACTTTAGGAAATTTCGTCCCGAAATTAATTCGTAGGAGTCTGTCTATGACTTTGTTTCAAATAGTCATCAAAGATATGTAAAGCATAATCTGATTATTTTCCTCAACGGATATTTTTCAGAAGCGAAAATGAACGAGCAGAGTCACTTTCTTCAACGGGTTCTTCGGAAATGGAAAATAAAGGAATTAACTAAACGGATATACATTTCCCTCAACGGATATTCTTCAGAACGAAAATGAACAAACGGGGTCATTTTCCTCAACGGTTTGTTCTTCAGAATTTGAAATGAAAGAAAAATCAACGGATATTCATCTCCTCAACGGATAAATCTTCAGAAACGAAAATGAACTAACGGAGTCATTTTCAACGGTTATTTCCTCAGAGTTGGAAATGAAGAATTACACAACGGATATTCATTTCCTCAACGGATAAATCTTCAGAAACGAAAATGAACTAACGGAGTCATTTTCAACGGTTGCTTCCTCAGAGTTGGAAATGAAGGATTACACAACGGATATTCATTTCCTCAACGGATAAATCTTCAGAAACGAAAATGAACTAACGGAGTCATTTTCAACGGTTGCTTCCTCAGAGTTGGAAATGAAGGATTACACAACGGATATTCATTTCCTCAACGGATAAATCTTCAGAAACGAAAATGAACTAACGGAGTCATTTTCAACGGTTGCTTCCTCAGAGTTGGAAATGAAGGATTATACAACGGATATTCATTTCCTCAACGGATATTCTTTAGAACGAAAATGAATGGATAATTCATTTTCCTCAACGGTTATTCTTCAGAATGGAAATGAAAAGATAAACAACGGATATTCATTTCCTCAACGGATATTCTTCAGAAGTGAAAAATGAATAGCTAGTTCATTTTTCCTCAACGGATGCTTCATCAGAATTGGAAATGAATAGGGTTAACTCTTGATACATGATAGAACTTGCTGTGATTTCTGTGCACTAAATTCCATAATTATGTATGCATCCATAATTACGTAATTCCTTGCACAGTCCGCACAGTTTGTTTTGAAATGTTGTGGGGAAAGATATCAAACCTGAGATGAGAGTGACTAGACTACCATAGGGTCCTTTTAATTAGATCAACAGAGGATCTTCTTAATTAGGCCACTAAGGAGTCCTTTCAGCTATATCATCACATGATATCCCTAACCAGATTTTTGGATCAATCTGTTTAACTAGACCACTAAAGGGGTCTAATTATGAAGTAGTACATTATAATCCAAGGGACTTTAACTACAACGTCGAAGTCCATTAAGGATTTAAGTAGTACCTTTGGGTATCCTACTATGAATCTCTTGCACAAAGATATGTAAGATTTTACGAGGATTTGAATAACATAAATTGGATCACATGACACATAAAGGATAACACATAAGCACATAACCACATAATTGTTTAATTGTTATTATCTTGTTATTGATTGCAATTAACTTGGCACCTCGTACTTCGTTTCTCTTGGAAGGAACGGGTACTTAGGATTTTCGTGGAAACGCAAGAGATTATACAAGGGAAGAAATTTGGAAGTAGTCTGTTCTTCAAGGAATGCGGTTCCTTGATTGTCGGTATTGTATGGGATATGTTTATACATGCAACCACATAAACATATTGAAATGTAAATGAAAGATTTATTTATAAACAACAATAACAACAACTGTTTCATAGATTGTGATAAAAGAAAATAATACACAAGGCTCGATTATTTTCTAAACAGCGTTATCTTCTGTCGGTCAGATACTCATCCCTGCGCTGGATTTGCATCAGCAAGTCTTGGGCAATTTCTACTAAAATGGCCCATCTCGCCACAGTTGTAGCAAGATCCCAGTGGGAGACGAGCTTGAGCAGGATTGTCGTTAATCTGATTTGGTGCTGCTGCTGTTGGGCAAACCCTCGCTGTATGACCTATAAGTCCGCAAACTTGGCATGTGCGGCACTTCACACCATCACGATGATGTAGGCCACATTGGTTGCACATGGGTGCAGTTCCTTTGTAGGGTTTCCTGGCAGGGGGTTGAGCTGGTTGGTTGGGGACGGCTTGATCATTGTGAGCGACCACGGCGAAGTTCTGAGAAGCCTTTCGCTTCTTTGACTTCTTAGAGGATCCAGTCTGTTCATCCATGGTCTTTGATTCCTCGATTGGTTTCGATTCCTCGACCAGTTTCTTGTCACCCTTTCGGAAAAGCTTACGTTTCCTGATCTGCGATTCAGTCAAGGTTGCAGATAACTCAATGGCCTGCCTAATAGTAGTAGGGTTGCTACCAGTCAAAATGTCTTGTATTGAGTCGGGAAGGCCATCAATGTACTTTTCGATCGCCTTATCCAAAGGCGTGACCATGTTTGGGCATAACAGACTTAACTCCTCATAACGGTCCGTGTAGGCTCGATGCTCACCGCTGTCTTGCTTAAGATCATCAAATTCCCTTTCCAAAGCCCTGATCTCATGACGAGGACAAAACTCCTTCATCATGAGAGCCCTAAGTTCGGCCCATGTCTGTGCTAGAGCAACTTCTGCACCACGATCTCTCATAACCCCATTCCACCACGTAAGGGCTCTCTTCTGGAACACACTCGAAGCAAACTCGACCTTGCGATTGTCAGGACACTGCACATGGCGGAAAGTATTCTCAATGCTCTCGAACCATTGAAGAAGCCCAGTCGCTCCCTCAGAACCACTAAACTTGAGTGGTTTCGCCGAGTTAAAACTCTTGAAATTGCATGGACCATTGTTGTTGTTGTTGGCTTGATTCCATTGAGCAAAGAGGTTTGGGAATTGAGCAGCCATTTGCTGCGCAATGATTTCTGCCAATTCGGCAGTCGCTATCTGGCTTTCGCGTCGAGGAGGCATTCTAAAAGAGGAAACATGAAATGAAACGAGTGAGAGGATTAGACGAAAAGAATGAGATGAAACAAATATGATGGAAGCAAGGATAGTGGTCATTTGTTTGTTACTACAAAGCAACAAACGACCCGGTGAAAGGTAAATAGGTCAAAAATAATGTATTGCGAAGATATGCTCGCCTATAAGTGAACACTCATCCCAAGAATTCCCAGGTAAGCACAACTGGTCTCGCGTCTGATGAGATGTATACGAAGTGCTTGCCTAGACAGAAAACCCAGAATACAGGCATTCACCCTTCCAGTTTGCATGTGTTCACATTATTTAAAACCCAAAACCTTGACGAGATTTTGAAAACTCAAAGGGGTTCAAAACCATATAACAGAGGGTTCAAAACCTAGTAATCAATCATCTTAGAACAGATGATTAGTTTTCAAAGCGGTTTTGAAATTTATGTTCTTGTTGTGGTTGTCGCCTAAGGATAGGTGACGGTATTGTTTCATGACTAAACGCAAGTAAACTCGCGTTAGGGTCCTAAGAAAGTTATAGACTAGGTCAAAGCATTACTAATAACCTAATTCCCTATAACCATTGGCTCTGATACCATCTTTTCTGTCACACCCCGACCACGTGGAACATACAAAACGTGGCGGAAACATCGGGGAGTGTTGTAACAGAATTAATTGTTTCAAATCCATGGCAATTGAAGTTTCGTTTTATTGATTAAAAGTGTTACAATGTCTTATCAAACAAGGAAAAACAACATAATTAACTAGTCTTGCATCTTTTATTGTCACTAAAGCCCAAATCTGCCTATGTGTATCTTGATCATCTTATGCAACAGTTCCTGAAAAACACATGTGAAAATAGGTACGTCAGCATAAAAATGCCTGTGAGATACATAGGTTTTGTGAAAATAGGTTTCATGACTTATGTTTGAGAAAATGTTTAGTCATGAACCTTGTTATTTGCTTTGTTTTGTAAATCATTTGAAAAACAATGAGTTCAGATGATATGTATAAATAAATGAATAATGTATGGTTAAATGAATAACCATAGTAAAATGGGTTTGTATAAGATAAGTTGTTTGTAAAACAATGTCTTGTGAAAAGTATGTTATTTGTATAAAATGTTATATGTATCAAACTGAAATGATTCAAATAACGCTACAATATGTAATACCATACAAACACTTATATATAGGAAGTACCAGCGGCGTATCCACCATGCTTGTATCATATTACACACGCATCGTTACTTAATCACTTAATCAAAACAAACAATGTCAAAATGTCTATGTCAAATATCCATGTCAAATGTCTATGTCAAATATCCATGTCAAATGTCTATGTCAAAATGTCATGTATGGCAAGTGAAATGTCTCAACTAAACCATATGCACAAAAACAAAGTATTGAAGTAAAACTTGGTTTAAATCAAAGTTATGTTTTGTGGGAAATGCATGATCAAATGTCAATCATGTTAAAATGTCTATGCCGAAATGTCTATGTCAAATACGGTTCACACGGTTCACAGATACAAACGGTTCACAGATATCAACGGATCACAGTCAAATGATTACAACGGTTCAATATGTAGTATAATGTGTTCATATGCTGGATAAGCATATGCAACAGAAAAGCAACGTAAAACAATGTACTAAGTACGCACACAATGGGCATACATAGCATGAAATGTAATGTAGAACGATGTACTAAGTATGCACACAATGGGCATACATAGCATAAAATGTAATGTAAAACAATGTACTAAGTACGCACACAATGGGCATACATAGCATGAAATGTAATGAAATCATGTACTATAATGTACTAACAAACATAGTCGGTATATGATGTGAAAACAGGAAAGCATGAAAGTAACAAGTAGGCACATGTGTTCCACCCCAAAACAGTTTGGAAAACAGTAAAAGAGGGGTCTATGTACTCACCTGAGATTGCTTAGTAGTCCTTGAGTAACAACTAAACAATGCTAGAGATCGCGGATATCAAACGGCACCTAGTATAGGTAACTATGTTAATAAACCGGACCTAGATCGGAAGATTGAGTAGCATTAGGGTTTGTAAACCAAACGAGTGTAGAGACTCGTGTCATTTGGTTTAACAAAGCCTACATACTAAATGAAACTTAACCTGAGTGATTTCGACCCATTACGACACGTTTAGGTAGCTTATGCTACTTTAACGCATCGTTCGCGTGAAACGCGTTCGGACCGCCTAACTAGTCCTATGACAAGTGTTATATGCCTTAAACATGTTACATAATCAGTTATGTGACAAAGGTTTAGGTTACATATGCTTAATTACCAATTATACATGAAAAGGGTATTCTGGTAATTTACCTAAGGCATATAAACTACCTATCATACAACTACTTAAACGATGTGACCATAGGGTATAACCTCGGAAGGTTATTCCCTACCTACTATGGTCACCTAATGTGTTTGGTCGGATCCTAATGATCGACCAAACTGGGTCGGGTTCGAGGTATAAGCGATTTATCAGATCGCTTACCCTACGACCCTAGACAACGTGGTAATCAGTAGGCATAGTCCCAAGGGACTATGACCATCGTGATTACAATCACGTTGCGAAGTTCAAACGAACTTCGCATTGACCATTACTGGTCAATGCTGAAAGTCAAACAAAGTTTGACTTTCTGACTCGAAAAGCAGTAAAATAAGGAAAAGAACGAAAGAATACTTACCCAGGGTCCCCGAATGCTAACCCAGATCAAAATAGCTCAGGTATGAAACGAAGGTTCCAACTTAGAGTCTTTTCAATCAGATTTGTGGGTTTTTAAGCCAAAGGGGGGTGGGTATTTATAGATAAAGTAGAGCCGCTAGGATCGTTTCTTGAATATCGTGCCATGATCCGAGCCGTACACTTGTCACAAAGGTTATGGAGCCACATATGCTCCTACTCTTAGTGATTAAGCAAGTTGCAAACATGTGGTTGTGGTTAAATCTGCTGAAAACAGGCTGTTAAGTACTCTACATCTGGTCTGAACTTGCTTTACGGACCTCAAAGCTGCCAATGTTGAGGTCCGTAAGGTAACAACTTTGGCAGATTTACAGTTTTGGTCCCTGCAATGCAATCAGCCCATTTTTGACACGTTTAAGGCCCGTTAACCCCATTTCAAAGCTCTAAAATGAAGTTAAAGTATAGGGAACTTAAAACATGCTCAAAAATATCTCGGATGTCGGTTCGTTTAGCCGTACGAACGCGATGTTCGCTTAATTACGACGGAATGCGCATAAGTGCGAAAAACGATCCAAATGACGCGACGAATGGATTTTTCTTAAGGCGAACACTAAAATATAATGTAGTCATGCTCACATAAATTTTTGGATGTCCGGATGTATTCAGAACGTAAGTTATGCGCGAAAATGCAAACTTGTGCACTTTTTGACACTTTTAGTCCCTGAATGACCCAAAAGTTTATTTTAGCACACCGAACCCCTCAAAGCCTATTTCTAAGCTATGTAAAGGATATTTATGGTATGTTTAACTTATGGTCATGTTCCGGAAGGTCTGTTACAGTTCAAATTGGCATACTTTCGCAGTTTGTCAACTTTAGTCCCTGTAAGCGATTTAACTTTGATTTCACCACACCAAACCTTCCAAAACTTATATCTAAGTTATGTATAGGTTATTTAAGGTATGTTAAGCCTATTTCACTATTCCGGAGTGTTCGTTGCATTAAACTGGTTATATTTACGCATCAGTGCGCGTATAACCTTCCAGAAAGCGATATAGTGTTTGAAATCGAACAAGAATTGATATGTGTAAACGATACACATATTTTTACAAATCCCAAGTATGAAATACAATATTTCACTGGTTGGGCATTTGTTTGATGGTTGAAATGACACAGGTGTTACAGTTCTCACAGTTTTTCACACTATCAGGCGTTTTGGTGTTTGTAGTTTTTGGCGTTTTATACCCAATTTTTTTAAATTAGTAGAGAATTAGATAATAAACAATAGAGAATTAGTTAACAAACAATAGAAAATGAAAAAAAAATTAAAAACTATAATCTAATTTATCATCCAAATCTTCACTATCATCAGCCTCTTCTATTTTAACCTTTTTAGCGTTTTGAACCTGTTTTTGAATACCTTATGTAGATCCTTATTTTCCTACATAACGCCCGTCTTTAGAAGATGCTTATTTTTTGTGACATCTTTTATTGTGGGCGGATATATACTTGTTTGATGACATGTTGAAGACCAACGCCTGCTCTAATGTATTGATCCCTTCATGCCATCAATATATCTATCAAGAACAAAGTGACATGATGTCATATCAGTGTCATAAGTCTCTTTTTCTTGAATATTTGTCCATCTCATTCAGCAAAAGATTATAGAGATACCCAACTCAGAGAAGAATCCATTCAGTGAAACTTCATTTAGATCAATACTCAATATAGAAGAATCGAGGTTCTGCATCTGTGGCTTTACAACTATTTTTATGGCGTTTTAAAGTGAATGGTTTCTAGGAAATATGGCATTTGTTTTTTGGTTTGTGATCAGTTGATTGTGCAGAGACGTCTCTCTTATAGGATGTTTTTGGCGCGTAGTTTAGGCGGGATTTTATTTATAATAAATGATATTAATAAAGTAGCCATCTTTTCAGTTACTGTGTATTTTTACTGTTTTTTTTGTTCAGGTTTTTATGAGTTTTTAGGGTCATAGATTTTCCATCTCCTAAGTTTAGCGTTTTTTAATGGCTTTAAGTAGTTTTTGGCGTTTTTTTTTTTCATTTTTAGCTTTTATTAATACTTCTGCAAACTACTTTCATTATAGTTTGGGAGTTTTGGCGTTTTTACTGCATTATGGTGTTTCACATGCATTATGACTGTTTGGAGTTTTATTAATATAATATTTTTTTTTATTTTCTAAGTTGAAAAATACATAACAAACAACAGAAAAATAAAATTAAAAAATTAAAAATAGAAACAATTCATCTTCCAAATCTTCACTGTCATCAGTCTCTTTCTTCTTTGAATCATGTTCGCTGGCGGTTTGGCTTAGCCATGCTTGTGAAAGACAAAATGACATAAGTTTTTTGTTTGAATATGTATCTTCAAACAACTCATCAGTGTCATTCGTCTTTTCATGCAATTATAATATTCATCAATAACAAAACACAAAAAATGACATAAGTCTGAAACCAGCATCTTTTTGTTTATGATTTGTCCATCTCATGCAGCAAAATGTTATTTGAGTCACAGCACCTCAGGGAAGAATGCATTATCTGAAACTTTGGCGTAGAACAATATTTGAATATACAAGAAACGATATTTGCCATTTTTGGCGTTTTACTGAGGAAATAGTGTATCTGAAAGAACCATCGATTTTTTGGAATCTTTGATGTTTGAGTGTTTTGGAATTTTCTAAGATGAATGGCTTATAGTAGAAAATATGGCGTTTTTGGAGTAGGTGTGTTTGATGTCTTGAGTATTTTTGGTGTTTGTAAGATGAATGGTATATAGTAGAAAATATGGCGTTTCAGGTTCTGGGGTGTGTGTTTTTATTTCTGGGATGTTTTTGTTTATATAGGGTTGTGTTTTGGTTCGTAATGGCATTTTATTCATTAGTATGGCGTTTTGGTATAGAAGTGTAAAGACCTTTTTACCCTTAATGAGGCGCGTCCACGTAATAAAATTGATGTTATTTACGAAAACGCCACCGCGCCAATCTAGTCCATAGATTGTTTTGATCGGACGATCCATAAGCGTTCTCACCGTTCTCACACTTTTCACCCTATATATATATATATATATATATATATATATATATATTAACGTGCCAACATAATAAAAAATAATGACTTTTTAAGAAAATCTCAAAGTTATGTGAAAATTCTAAGATACAGAGAAACATAGGAATTTTGTGATATATTAATTGATAAATCGTTCCTACGTATATTAGGACGTGTAGAAATCAATTTGTAGGATTGCGCTACTTATAATATGCAACCAAAGGTGAGTGTCAATAAACCCCCTCTTTTTACTGTTTTGTATATGTTTTGGGGAAGAACACGCCTTAAAAAGGGTTTAAAAATGTTTTTGTATATATATATACTAGTGGGAAGCCGCGCGTTGCGGCGGGTACTTAAGTTTTTCACCGCACGATGTGTGGGGGTTCACGTAATTTATTTTTAATACCAATCTGCCATGGCAGTTAATATATCAATTCACAGAGAGCAATTGAGTACAAGCCAAAGAATTGAAACAAAGGGTGAGCGTTTCATCATCGACATTTTCTTGGCCAAAACCGGTATAAATGACACCAGATACATGCTTTTGTGACATATAAAGTAGATTTACTATATGTGTGGCTTCCACATACATTATCCAACAATCCAAATAAATATATATATAAATTGTTTCAAGTGACCATCAACATACCTCGAGAGTATGTTCACATGATCTAGAGTTTGGTGAAATGCATGATATCAAATCGTTCATTAGTTACCAACAAATGAATCTCTCAAAACTTCTGTTAAATAACTCCCTCTAACAGTTCGTGAGTTACCAACAAATGAATCTCTCAAACCTTCTGTTAATTTACTCCCTCTAAACGGAATATGACCCTGGTCATAGTAAAAAAGCTCTAATAATATATTTCTTTAAAGCAAATACGTTTTTTAGTAATCTCAGCACCTTCCATCTTACGATTCCTTTATAGTAACCATCTTCTATTTTCACCATAAAACCCTTCAAAAGTAATAAATTACTAAATTTCATTTTAGAGTAATCTTTAACCTTGTCATCATCAGGTAGGCAGTCTTCTTCTGACTCGAGTCTAGCACACCATTCGGTAGTTCCTTAAACAAAACCTATACATGTACAAACAGTTAAAGAAAGCTATAAATATCGCACAACTTATTCTCGAGAATATAGTGGTGGCCAAATGGGTGGGTTGGATAACGGGCCATACCAAGTTCGCGTCAGAGCGTGATTTTTCTGGTACGGGTTGATTTGGTTGACGTGTAACACATTTTTTCCCAACTAAAGAAAAAATCAACTTAATAAAAGTCAGTGGTAACCTCCCATGAACCCCACAATCGCAGCATGTGACAGAAAATCGATCTGAAAACCAAATGTGTAAAAGGAGCAAACACCAAAACTATACAAGATTCGGATCAAAATGATAGCTTTTTGTTAAAAGCTAATATTACCTGAAAACCTGAGTGCAGTTTGAGTGACTCCGGCAAAGAATGTTGTAGTGGAAGCAAGACTAAAATATCCATGTTCATCTCGTAGCATAGTTCCAATCAATTGAGAAACCACTGCCAGAGAGCTGATTGCAATATTTCTTGAGCTACCCATGAACACGTATATAAAAGGCGGAACGAAATTTAAGTCTGCAAGCCAACTTAGATTGGTCAAACTTTCAAAAAAAACTTGCATGTTAGTAAGTGCATGCAATCATATAGTGAAGGCAACTTACACAACAAGTTTTTTTTTTTTTAATTTTGTTTCCAATAACACATTCAAGTTCCCAAAAATATAACATGTTGATTTACCACCTTATTATTTGATTAAAACATAAGAAATCCATATTTATAAGATTTTCTTTGTATCAAAACGTAAATTATCGGGACGTTCCCAAAACCGAAATCCCTAAACAGATTATCAATTATCAGCATCAAAAGATATTCACAGTTTATCTAAGAAATATACTTTCAATGAATCAATGTATAAACCATATTTTGTTATAAATATGTTATAGTTGGGTGGACAGATGTGGTTTACATGTAGAATTGGTTTCCACTTTCAATAGCCATATTATCAATCAAATCATTTTACCTCAATGTCAAATTTACGGTACTGTAAACTTTTGGACGAATCAAACGAATACTTGGAAGTATTATTCATCTAATAAACAAATGTTAGCATTGATCAGAAATAATCAAGAGAATGCGATCAGGCTGTTGTGGCTTGCAACTGCGAGGAAAGACTGAAGAAGTAGCAATGATGATGGCATCAAACGGTTCCAGGTTTGATGCAGCAGAGGTAGTGCTAACAGTTTGCGATAGTGGATGATGTTGTCACGACAGTTTACGATACAGTCAAATGCTAGAGAGAGAGTCGGAAGGTAAAGACTAAAGAGACGAAATTCTATGGATTTTCAGTTACAAATGATGGCATTCATGATCATTATTAAAGACGCTAGTTTTGAGATGCTTCTTTCTTTTGTCTCGAGGGTCAAGAAATTATGACCATCTTTGAATTATGACTAATATATCAACAGTTACAAAGTGTAGAATCACTTATTTACAAATTTTAACTATTATATTAGCATCTACAACCAATATTCATTTACTATTAAAGGTGTCAACCACTATAACACATGTAAGCTTACCTAATTAATGTTTAGTAACTCTATCACATTATGCTATGTTTAAAACCAGATCCAAAGCTATAAGTTGTCTAGTTGAATATAAAGAAAATATGTCATTTAATCATGTTAAGTTATAGAAAAACCTTATTAAACAATCTACCCGTACCTTAAAATCCTGAAAGCATCTATAATAGCTCCTTCCCTCAGTCAACATACCTGCACCCTCATCACAAAAAGAAAGGAAAAGATAATAAGAAAAGGTCTGAAAGAGAAGATATTAGGGCCAATTTCCCTGCAATTTTAGTGTCTTAGCAGCAATTCCCTTACACTACTCCTTACCCTACTTCCCAAATTACACCCACCTGTTTAGAAATAACCCTAATCCATGAAATAACAATCAATTATAAATCAATTTTGCATAAAAATAAATAACCCAAATCTGGCCAGATTAAGGAAGTTAAGAGCCCTAACCCCAATTGTAGAACAATTTCAGATCAATTATCATCATTCTAAGCAGTAATTAATTCGGATACAGCGATCAAAAACAGCAACCATAATCGAAACCAAAGGGTACCCTACTGACCAGCAATCCCGGCAGAGACAGGCGGTGGTGCCGTTTCTCTAGAACCCTAGTCTCCGATGGTAGAGTTGCGACTGATATTTTCAATCACCGTTGTCGTCTTGGTAGCAATCTGATCACCGGAGTGAAGCACAGCGGCCAGAGGAAGCAGTCGTCTTTCTCTCTCTAAATTTTGCATTCAAATTGCATGTTGTAAGTCGGCCCTCATCTTCAAATCGATTTATAGTGTCCAACCCTCATCTTCTAATTCTTAATTCTTCTTTCCTGTCTTCGGTCATTCCTAATCTGACGATTTCTTTATATGAGAAGAATCGGGAGAGATAGAGAGGCAGTGAGGGTTTTGAAGGAGTTTAAGAAAAGAATGCAGAAGGTTCAAGAGAGAAGTCAGTGGAAAGATAACTGGTGAACACTTTCAAATACCATGTAGTTAATTGTGATTAAATTTTATTTAATTAGTTTTTTGTTTTTCAATATTCAGGTAAGAGACCATATTGCCCTTTTACTAACTTCATTAAGTTTTTGTACCATAAGCTGAGAATATTGTAATTACTTAAATTTGGTTGGTACCCTTATGAAATGTTTTATAATATAGTATAGATTGTTCATGAGGCAGGCATTATAGATGGCCTCGATATGGGCCATGCGCAAGTAACGTCGTTAATCATTTAAGTATTGCACATGAGGAATTGTTGGTAGATCTATCGGGTTGACAACCCCTTCATGACCGGTTGCCCAGTGTCAAGTCAAATGACGAATTGATATTCTGTTATAGTCTAGCTTTGATTATACCTTCATTGTTAATATATAGTTCGTAATGTCTTGCTAACTTACGAGTACGAACATTTGATGCTATCAATTTAATATGTAAACTTGGGAAGATGTTTATGGTCGGAGGTTCTACGGAAATGCTTGCGACGGTTGACCCTTGAATTTTTACAAGGAAATAAATCAACTTTCTTAAAAATTATATGGATGTTTTAATAATAAACACATAATTAGAAAGTTTATCCTTGAATCAAATTACTTAAATTTGGATATGTGAACTCACCCTCCTTTGTGTTGACACTTGATTTTTAACGTGTTCTTCAGGTACTTGAGTTCGGCTTCGGGAGTTATGGCGTGTCTTGTGGTTGTTGATGCATGTTTGGTTTGATAATGTTTTGGACAAACTTTTAAAACAATTTGGGAAGGATCAAAACAACTTAACTATGGTGTGGTTGTGATGTACTTTCTAACACTTTAAGTTTTAAACTATGTTTTAATTAAGTTGATTGTCCAACATTATTATGCATCATTAAGCAAGATATTAATGGGCACCAACTTCCGTCTTGGGGTGTGACATATATGGTTTGTATTTTCCGGAAACTAGAGGTGTTAAAATATATTTTTACAATATATATATATATATATATATATATATATAGGAGAAGGATCCGTTAGGAACCACCCTTTATTGCGAGAACCGCGAGAACCAAGTGTGAACACAACCAAAAAATACCTAAAAAAATTAAAAAAAAAAACACTCAAATTTTTTTTTAATATTTTTTATAAAAAATCGCTATATTTCGTCACAAAAAAAATCCGAGTAACAATTATCCATGCACATGTGCATATGTATCATTTCATTGACAAATTTCGTAATACATTACTAATATCAGACAATTACACTTTTATTTACACTACCAATTATAATACACTACTTTTTACATTAACAATATTTGAAATGCACATGTGCATCTATATGTATGAACTTGTTATAACATTAACAACACTATAAATGCACATGTGCATCTATATGTATGAACATGTTATAACATTTTTTGGTACACCACTTTGAATACACTTTCCCTTTCATCTATCATTCCATCCGTAATACACTACCATTACCTTCTACCATCCATAATACAATACCATTGCCTCCTACCATACATAATACAATACCATTACCAATATTTCACTTTATTACATGTACATCAACACCCTTTATACCATCCAAACAATATATTACATCATAAAGTGACAAATATAATCAAATCACCAACCGCTAGATATAACTAACCAAAACACATGTATATGGGCCTACTTCATCATTTATAATCACAAACTTTTTGTACCAAAACACGTTACATCAATGTTATACATAATGATGCACATGTGCATTCTTAATATTGGTAATGTAAAAAGTAGTGTATTGCTGATGGTAATGTAAATGAAATTGCATTTTTCTACTACTGGTAATATATTACGGAATTTGTCCAAGAAATGATACATATCCACATGTGCATCCATAACTTTTACTCGAAAAAAAATGTTTTTTTTGTAACGAAATAGCGATTTTTTTAGAAAAAATATTAAAAAAAAATTGTGTGTTTTTTGGATTTTTTTAGGTATTTTTTGTGTTCACATTAGTTCTCGCGGTTCTCGCAATAAAGGTGGTTCTCAAATGAACCCTACCCTATATATATATATATATATATATATATGTGTGTGTGTGTGTGTGTGTGTGTGTGTGTATTGTCATTATGTCTTTATTATAATTGGGCCTAGCCCAAGTCTTTATGTTATTGGGCCTAGCCCATGTCCTTATTGCATTGGGCCTAGCCCAAGTCTTTATTGTAAGTGGGCCTTACCCATGCATTTATTGAATTGGGCCTTGCCCATGTATTTAAGAAATTGGGCCTAGCCCAATATTGATTATACAAGCCCATAATTTGTATTCTTGCATCTTTGTAAACTTTTACTAAGTATGGAATAATTAAGCATACATATTAGTGTACTTCTAGTTTGTGTAATTATACTTAGCGTTGTTTACACATTAAACTTTCCGGTTTTGTTATCGTTAATATATATATTCGTTAAGTGTCTAAAAATATATTATTTTTAGACATGTCATCGTAGTCGTTTAATATATATATATATATATATATATATATATATATATATATATATATATATATATCTTTGTGTCGAAATTTGCCCAGGTGCTGTAGTAACTCTTCGTGATGACGATATATCCACTTATTGTCGGTGAAATATATATTATTATTGTAACAACCCGCACTTTCGTGCATTGTTATTACTCGTTACGCCTAGCACCAGAGATTCGGATCATAATGTAACTATATCGCATACATCGCTATTTCGCAATATAATCGCATATTTTCGCATATTTTAACGCTACATCGTATCGCAAATACTAACACTCACGATGACTTTGAGTGAGGACCTATTCTACCCTCCTCGATGGCCGTGATGTGTCGCAACGCAAACAATTAACGCTAACAAAGACTCTCGGGTGAGTACTATAGCTCCAGCCGTCGTGACGATGATGGCAATACGAGCAAGTAGTACCCCGTCAGACATCGGGGCACAACACATCGCAAACTCGAAAGCGCACCCGCGACCACGCGCAACTCGATTATCGCACCGAATATCTGAAAGTATTGATACGTATATACGACCTTTTGTGATTAATTATATATATATAATGAAAATAGTAATTAAATATAGGAAATGTGTAACCAAAACTATCGCAACGCTCGAAACAATGAAGCTCGTCGCGCCAAAGATCCAATAGGATAGGCCATCCGAACGGATAGGCCATCCGACCCGGATCACCAAATCACCTCCACTCTTCTCTCTTGCCTATAAATAGCCTGTCAC
Organism: Helianthus tuberosus; assembly: GCA_030545235.1. NCBI lineage: Eukaryota > Viridiplantae > Streptophyta > Magnoliopsida > Asterales > Asteraceae > Helianthus > Helianthus tuberosus. Next base: position 62,895,861 of record CM060429.1, on the reverse strand, counting down.
TTCACTTGAACAGTGATGTGACAGCTCCCACTCGACCAGCACGCTCTTGGACCTATTCTCTCGATTCCTCGCGATTCCGGTAAGATCTCAACCTAAATCTTGTACTTCTATGATCTACACTCAATTCTACACCATTTTATCTTTTAAAACTCAACTTTTCACCGTGAAATCTACTGATTTGTGGTGTTTAAAGATGATGTCATCAAGAGTTCATATGAACTTCGAAGTATGACCTCATTTTACCATAAACAATTCAGATCTGAGTGATTTCCCCATGATTTTATAACAATCTCACCTAAAATCTATGAACCTAATCAAAGTACTGTGCGACCTCGGGTTAAACATGGAAAAACCGTCAAGAACGGCCAGATCTGATGGAACGGGGTGGTTCCCGGCCGTTAGAACGGGTCGGAACTAATGGAACTTTATTTGTTTAACACGAGGTCACACCGGATCAGTCAAACCACTCGTGTTCTTTCCAAAAACCATCAAGTACAGTTGACCGGAATGATTGGAACGAACTGTCCACAAATTTTGATGTCGGACCATCCGACCGAATAACCTCATCCGACCGGAGATAGTCATCCGACCGGATATAGTCATCCGACCAGGTACGGTCATCCGACCGAAAATGGTCATCCGACCAGGCATAGTCATCCGACCGGATAAGCTCATCCGACCGGATTGACATCCGATCGAATTGCCACTAGGCCGATTACTCGACTCTTCGCGTTTTAGCACACTGAGCATCGCTTACGATACCATTCAATGTTTAGGCTAACTCAGACGCACTCTCAACCGATCCAATCAAGTTGTGTTCTCGCTAAATACGCTGTGTGAGTATACTTGAACCCTTTTTGCTTTTACACTTTTGTGTGTAACATACGTTGCTATCAAATCAAATCATATCAAATGCTTAAACTATTTATCACTTGCGAATGACCAATGCGCATAGTTATACGTGATGCTAGTTACATATGTGCTAGGACTTATACTCGCGACGTCCCACCATGACTAGTATAGTACTATTGCGCCCGAAGGGGTCTACTTTAGCAATCGTGATCGAAGCTCGAGGACTTAGCTGGTAGTATCAGTTTTGTGAGTATATATGTCGTGTATCCCGTTTATGTATGTAGGAAATTCGCAGCACTTTTAATCTATTATGCTATTACATATCAAACCTGTATACTCGCCAATACTTTTGTATTGACATTATTTTAACGTATGTTGCAGGTTAGATCGCAGGCTATTTTAAATCAAGCTAGGAAGTCTAGAAAATCAACAAAAACCTAGGTTGTCAGATTTGTATTGTTCGAGAGAACATGTAATCTGTGACGAAGAATGTGATTATGATTGTTTATTAGTATGGGATAATGAACGCATTAATTATTGTCATAAAATAGTTGTTATGGATTCTCCTGAGCAATCTGATTCGCCTAGTGCCGCGCCCCGATGATTCCGCCATCGGTTGGGGTGTGACAGATTGGTATCAGAGCCATAACTATAGGGGATTAGGAAAGACACGACCTAGTCCGGGTTGTTGTCTTAGAAATGACCTAGTCTATAGTCTAAGTACCAACAGGCCGACTAGTGCGAACCCAGTAGGGTTTGTATGGGCCTACTTGATACTCTCGATCAAAATCGCTAAAAACTACAACTTTGTGTGAACACCGCGTACTACAGCTTCACACGGAGAAGCCTTTCCTAAGGCTGAAATACTACTTAGCCTTTCCTAAGGCTGACACAATGCACACGTTTTCGAAAATACTCGCATAACGAAACCGAGTGATCCAGTCGACACCAGGTGTGAAAACCAAGAACTCTCGATGAGATCGCTCCCTCAGCGCATTTTTCTAGCACGAGAACTTTCGTCAAGATAGGAGCGACATCCATAACTCAACGAAAGTCTCCATTTCCAAATCTAGTGGGACTCCTGAATTTATTCGGAGAGCACAACCACAGCTAGGAGCGAAGTTGTTAAGTCATTGGTGAAACCCATACCTTAACTCCTCGTTCCACTCCTCGAATGGTTTTTGAAAAGCTCTCACCAAAGACTCGGCTATACCAAATGACTCGAGCCGTGTGATGAATAGAAGGACGAATGCCATGAGCTGCATCCTAGTGGAAGCATAGTCTACTAGGTCAACGTGCGTGCACGAACTCGTAAGGTATAGTTGGATGACTTTGGTCAGTCGACGCCTAAACACCCAGGGCATTCTATCGAATTTTCTAGCCTACGAATCCGTTGGTTTTACGCTTGATTAACTTATTTACGCTTCCGTATTTACGATTTGAATTTTATGCTTTAATGATTTCTCGATTTATCAACGCACAACACGCACAGCCATCGCAATCTAAAACGAAAACCGAATGTACACAACAAAACGAAATTTTAACAATTCGCCCTCTCATTTCATCGCGCCCTCGCATTATCTATACGCATCTAAGTAAATGTCACAACGATATACATATATACAAACGAAACCCTTGTGTGAGAACTTAGGAATCTTGTGTCTCCTATGTGGCTCCTATGTGAATACGTAATACTATACAACCTGCAACAAGTTTTGAACGCACTTAAATCGCAAAACTTAAAAAAACTCATTATGATCGAATCTCACTCCAAGTCTCTCTGCCTAGATGCCTTCCAACAACTCTGCTTCGAGAATGTCAGCCAGGAGACGAGCCAAACGAAGGGACGAAAAGAGGATTGCTTCACTTGTGGTCAGGGAAGTGGCCAAGGTCATTCCTCAGATTGTCACTCAAGTACACTCTCTTAGCAACTCTCGAACTTTGGAAGACGTCAAGACAGAAGCGCCTCAGTCTACTTTTCTCTACAAACACTTCAAATCTTGTGATCCAATGGTTTTCACAGGTGAAGGAGGTGTCTCTCAGCTACTCTAGTGGTTCGATTCTATCGAGGTGACCCTTCGTCAGAGTGGGTGCCCCGAGCATTTCCAAACCACTTGCGCTACCGGAGTATTTCAATCGCGAGCACTCGACTGGAGGACCGCCGAACGCAACAAACGTGGGATTCACGCAGCCTATGCTCTCTCCTGGAATGAATTGAAAGAGCTCATGAAGGAAGAGTATTGCCCTCCCCACGAAGTCCAGAAGTTGGAAAACGAATTTTGGGAAATCAAGCAAGTCAAAGGTGAAAATGCTGGCTACACTGCAAGGTTCAAACAGCTCAGCATAATCTGACCAAGTCAACACTCCAGAAAAAGCCATCGCGAAGTACATTCGTGGCTTGCCTGAATGTGTGGGCGATTTTGTCAAAGCTGCAAGACCTACTACCATCGAAGAAGCCTACCGCTTAGCCGCAGAAATCAACAACAAACGACTCATGGAAGGGTTTTTTCTCCAAGAATCCTGTCAAGCAAACTTATCAAGCAACCGTCATTAATTCTTCAGACGATCCTGTCGACGAATCTTCTGACGAGTCTGCCGATGATTCTTCTGACGAATCTGCCAACGATTCTTCTAACGAAGCTGCTGACGGTTCTTCCGACGACTCGGCCGAAGATTCTACAAACGAGTCCTCCAACAAATCATCCAACGACGACACCTCTTCGCAAGACACCGACAAACCCAACCGCAAACGAAAGATTTCTAGCCCGAACTCATCAACAACCGAACTGCTGCAACCGAAGCCTCTTCAAGCAGTTCCGGTGTTTCCAAAACGAGCTTACACTGGAGTTCATCCCTAGTGTTACTTATGTACCTACCATCACCTGGTCAGAGCTGACTGTCTCTATTGCAATAACTGCAACCGCTACGGTCACTTCACCCGCAACTGTCGCACCGGATCAAGAACTTGAGTACAACAACCGCAGCTCCAGCAAAAGTTTTCGACATCAGACAGACGTAGGATAGTGTTGTAATGAACAAATTTTTGACGTAATTTCATGTGTGAAATTGTCCCTACTAATTGATATTGTCGCTATGCGCAACATTGATTCGCAATTCTCTCTCGTGTTTCGCACTTAGACTAGATTCACACACATATTATATACTATATCACGAGATAATGTGTTTTACCCTCACTGCACTCTTAGAATAAGGTACGATGAACGTGCAAGGAACGACTAATCACGGGTGCACACGGGATTATTTTGGTCAGTGCACGGAGATCGTAGTGAATTCTAAGGTGCCATAAGCTTCTCGACAAAATGTGACACCAAATCACGGGATCTAAGTTGTAGGGGTCAAGCAAGGTGTGCTTTATCATACTATCGAAGTTTCGTGAGGAAAGTGCCACGTGAAGTTGAACGTTACCAGACCTATTATACTATTGTGGTTATTTTCAACACACTACACTCAATCGCAAGGCGTAACAACCGAATCGCATCACCGCGAGACTTTTCGTAAGTCTGCAAACGCAATGCAATTGCCTCATCGATAGACCTTGGTAAGTCTACCCCGCAGGGCGATCGCATCCACGCAAGACTGGTCGTAAGTCTGTCGCAATTAATCGCATCACGCACACTAACACTCACGATGCCGTGAGTGAGGACCTATTCTACCCTCCTCGATAGCCGTGATGCGTCGCAGCACAATGCATATTCGAAACAAAACTCGATTTTTCGCATCGCTTTGATACTCGCATCGCTTATCGCTTCTAATGCTTATCGCTACTTGTGTATGTTGGCACTCATGATATCGATTCACGAAACGGATCTAGTATGGATAAAACATGGTGGATACGCCGCTGGTAGTTCCTATATATATGTGTTTTAGCCATATTAGCAAACTTTCGTGGAAAGGTGCCATGTGGGGCGCAACGATAGTTAAAAAACTTGTGATTCTATCCGAAGCTAATTAAATCGCTTTATCGCTAAAATCTATCTCGCAATCGTTATCGCCTACTATGTGAATCGCAATCGCATATTGTGCGTATCTCACGAACTCTACCGCTGGTTATCGCTTATTATGGGAACCGTTATCGCTTTTGGTGTGTTCTCGCTTAACCGCTTATGTGAGTGTACCACTTGTTATGCATCGCTTATTATGTGTGAATCGCTCTATCGCTTATCACTTACTGGGTATCGCTTGGTGTGGATCGCTTATCGTGGATCGCTAGACGAGTATCGCAAATCACTCGCCGCTTTTCGCTTTAACGCACTTCATGCCTACCTCATCGCTTCGATACTCTTATCGCCTATCGCTATCGCTTCTCGCTGTTCGTGTTATCTGTGTTATGTTAGCACACACCACCTCGCTTCACGAGACAAAGCTAATAGGGCTGAAACATGGTGGTGTTTTAACCGTATTAGCAGACTTTCGTGGAAAAAGGCCATGTGGGGTTAATGTTTGTGGTGTGTTCAACTCAATCGAATCGCATTAATCAAGCATACCTCCATCGCTCACAACGCAACAATCGTCGCTTACCGCTCGACGGTTGTCACTATCGTTTATCGCGTGTCGCTTATCGCTTATCAATCATCGCTCATCGCTTGGTATTCATCACAATCAGTGTAGTGTTAGTATGCATGACATCGCTTCACGGGACAAAACTAATATGGTCAAACATGGTGTTTCGCCATATTAGCAAACTCTCGTGGAAACATGCCATGTGGGTTTTAACGTGGAATCTAATCGAAATCGTACTATTCGCTTACTGCTTATCGCTCGTCGCCTATCAGACACGCTACTTTGATGTTTCGTGTCATCAAGCTACTCGCATGCGCCGTCATCACTATGTTCGCAATCAATCTCGCCGCCCAGTCTATTCGATTCTATCTTCGACTTGGTCAGACCTCCTATCGCTTGGACCAAGGGAACACAATTCTATCTGTGTCCTATCGGCACACCTGACACCGCCTCACGAAACGGAAGTAATATGAGCAAAACATGGTGGATACGCCGCTGGTACTTCCTATATATAAGTGTTTTAACCATATTAACGAACTTTCGTGGGAAAGTGCCAAGTGGGGCTCGGTGTCAACTACCTTTTTGTAAAACTTATTTTGTAAAATTTTTTTATTAAAACCACTGGACAAGTGAAATTCCCTCACAGCATGGAGGTAACATCGACTCAGCTTAACTCCATGCCCAAGGGAAGCTTTCATGAGTCCAATTTTTCCTTAAAACCTTTTGCAATATCAAAACAAGACCTTCTTGAGACGTTGGTTCAACATCGCGTTCAGCTTGAAACCATGTCATAAGGAAGTCATCTTAAACTGTGTTTTGCTTCCAAGTTCTTTTAAATGTTTAAACTTAAATCCTCATGCAATGTTGGTTAACATATTCAGCTTGACCCTACGTTGTAGGAAAAATTTTCAAGATTCTTCCTTAAACTTCATTTGCATCGACTCAACAAGCTCCTCGATACGCTTTTGGGAACGCCAATTCGTGGGATATTACTTTTGTCATTACGTCACCTTTTCGCTATCGCGGTCGATCTCTCTCTTACTCGAAACGCTCACGCTTGCCAACTCTCACCCAATTAACTCGCTGTATCGCTACTCATACGGGATCAACTCTTAAAAGTCTACCTGATGGATTAATTTCGGGATGAAATTTCCTAAAGCAGGGGAGACTGTAACAACTCGCACCTTCGTGCATTGTTATTACTGGTTACGCCTAGCACCAGAGATTCGGATCATAATGTAACTATATCGCATACATCGCTATTTCACAATATAATCGCATATTTTCGCATATTTTAACGCTACATCGCATCGCATCGCAAATACTAACACTCACGATGACTTTGAGTGAGGACCTATTCTACACTCCTCGATGGTCGTGATGTGTCGCAACGCAAACAATTAACGCTAACAAAGACTCTCGGGTGAGTACTATAGCTCCAGCCGTCGTGACGATGATGGCAATACGAGCAAGTAGTACCCCGTCAGTCATTGTGGCGCAACACATCGCAAACTCGAAAGCGCACCCGCGACCACGCGCAACTCGATTATCGCACCGAATATCTGAAAGTATGGATACGTATATACGACCTTTTGTGATTAATTATATATATAATGAAAATATTAATTAAATATAGGAAACGTGTAACCAAAACTATCGCAACGCTCGAAACAATGAAGCTCGTCGCGCCAAAGATCCAATAGGATAGGCCATCCGGACGGATAGGCCATCCGGACGGATAGGCCATCCAGACGGATAGGCCATCCAAACGGATAGGCCATCCGCACGGAGGGGCCATCCGAACGGATAGGCCATCCGACCCGGATCACTAAATCACCTCCACTCTTCTCTCTTGACTATAAATAGCCTGTCACTTCACTTGAATAGCGATGTGTCAGCTCCCACTCGACCAGCACGCTATTGGACCTTATTCTCTCGATTCCTCGCGATTCCGGTAAGATCTCAACCTAAATCTTGTACTTCTATGATCTACACTCAATTCTACACCATTCTATCTTTTAAAACTCAACTTTTCACAGTGAAATCTACTGATTTGAGGTGTTTAAAGATGATGTTATCAAGAGTTCATATGAAATTCGAAGTATGACCTCATTTTACCATAAACAACTCAGATCTGAGTGATTTCCCCATGATTTTATAACAATCTCACCTAAAATCTATGAACCTAATCAAAGTATTGTGCGATTTCGGGATTAAACATGGAAAAACCGTCAAGAACGGCCAGATCTGATGGAACGGGGTGGTTCCCGGCCGTTAGAACGGGTCGGAACTGATGGAATTTTATTTGTTTAACACGAGGTCACACCGGATCAGTCAAACCACTCGTATTCTTTCCAAAAACCATCAAGTACAGTTGACCGGAATGATTGGAACGAACTGTCCACAAATTTTGATGTCGAACCATCCGACCGGATAAGCTCATCCGACCGGATAAGCTCATCCGACCGGATAAGCTCATCCGACCGGATCAGGTCATTCGACCGGATCAGGTCATCCGACCGGAGATAGTCATCCGACCGGATAAGCTCATCCGACCGGATTGACATCCGATCGAATTGCCAGTAGGCCGATTACTCGACTCTTCGCGTTTTAGCACACTGAGCATCGCTTACGATACCATTCAATGTTTAGGCTAACTCAGACGCACTCTCAACCGATCCAATCAAGTTGTGTTCTCGCTAAATACGCGCTGTGAGTATACTTGAACCCTTTTTGCTTTTGCACTTTTGGGTGTAACATACGTTGCTATCAAATCAAATCATATCAAATGCTTAAACTATTTATCACTTGCGAATGACCAATGTGCATAGTTATACGTGATGCTAGTTACATATGTGCTAGGACTTATACTAGCGACGTCCCACCATGACCAGTATAGTACTATTGCGCCCGACGGGGTCTAGTTTAGCAATCGCGATCGAAGCTCGAGGACTTAGCTGGTAGTATCAGTTTTGTGAGTATATATGTCGGGTATCCCGTTTATGTATGTAGGAATTCGCAGCACTTTTAATCTATTATGCTATTACATATCAAACCTGTATACTCGCCAATACTTTTGTATTGACATTATTTTAACGTATGTTGCAGGTTAGATCGCAGGCTATTTCAAATCAAGCTAGGAAGTCTAGAAACTCAACTAAAACCTAGGTTGTCGGATTTGTATTGTTCGAGAGAACATGTAATCTGTGACGACGAATGTGATTATGATTGTTTATTAGTATGGGATAATGAACGCATTAATTATTGTCACAAAATAGTTGTTATGGATTCTCCTGAGCAATCTGATTCGCCTAGTGCCACGCCCCGATGATTCCGCCATCGGTTGGGGTGTGACAATTATCTTCTTAATATATATATAGTTATAAAATGATTCGTCTGTTGTCCGTTTGTCCGTTGTCCGCATCTTGTTTAATGGCATAACAAAAGTGTGTTTCATGTGTACATTCGGTGTAATAAGTTCCCTAAGTACAGGTATACATGAAGGTTCGCGATCGCTTTCATACTTGTACGTATTTTCGAGATTTTCGAGTATGCTGTATTTGTATATTTTTCGTGTGCAATGTATTTAGTATTTGGCATGTTTTATCCTAACACTAATACATACAAATAATACAAAAGTATTATAAACCAAGTAAAGTGTTTAAAATATATATATTTTTCCCCAAAAATTATATTTACATATATTTATTTTTCCACTCATTTAACTTAGTAAAAATATATATATGTGTTTATAAAAACACTTGGATGATTAGGGCTTAACCCTTTTCATTAAAACTTCCTTAGTGACGATTAAGGTCACTAATCATGTTTAACCCTATTAATCATCCCGTTAATCATACTTTAATCGCGTTTAGATTTTTAGAAAATTTCGCCATAGTTTCCGCTAAACTATGGCGTTTTCCCACGTTTTAAAAACGCGTTTAAACCATTTTTCAATTTCCATATCATCATCAATTCTTCAAAACTCATTTTTTTTCAAGTAATTAATCCTACAACTTCACTTCAACACTTCATGAGCTTACAAACCTGTATTTCTTTATAAGACTTTTGTAGTAATTAACTTTATGTTCACTTTTAATGGGTTCTTTTTATATAACTTGATTATATACATTTTCATACTTCTAAATTTCTAAAATTTCCAAGACTTTCAAGTATTAAAATGTTAAGACTTTTTATATGTAACTTTTATAACCATTTATTTTATATCACTTGTTTTATATAGAAATCAAGTTTACCAGTTCTTCAAAATCAAGTTTCAAGTCCATTAAAGTCCATAATTTTCAAGTATTAAGAATATATGTAAGGCTCATGAACATGAAGATGATGATCTTTCATGATTTAAACATCTATTTGTTTAAATCATATTTTTAAGCATGTTATAACAAGATTATCACTAATGTAAAATACTACACCACATAAATAACAAGAACATCATAAATCACATGCTTAATCAACTTACTTTAACATAATCATGCGAACTAGTTAACACTAATACACATAATCATCACATAACAAGTAATATTTAGTAGGTTATTAAGATGAGATTATGGTTTTAAGTTTGATTTTTCATAATCTTCAAGATGATCAACAAGTACTTTCTAAATCTATACATAATAACAAGTTTAAAGATGATAAATGATGGGCTTACAACTTTGCACAAGCTTTAAAGATGATTAAGAAGAAGATTAAGCTCCAACAAATTCCCTAATGATTCTCCATGTTTGTGACTTGCTTAGATGGTCTTGAAAAGGCGTGATTAAGGTTGAAATGGGGTGTTTTATGGTGGATGATGGGTGGTGTTAGGGAGGTGCTTTGAGCCGAGATCAAGAGGGAGGAGGAGAGAGTTTTTGGTTGATTTTTTTGAATGATAAAAGTGATGGAGAGAAGTGATGGTGGTAGTGGTGTTATAAGATCATAATCTTGCAAACTCACAAAAGTCTTCAAGACCATACTTGTTTGTCTAAATTTTGAGTTGTAGGTTGATCTTGTGGGATCCATTATGACCGAAATGGGGGGGGGGTATAAGGATATTTTTTTTATTTTTATAAAAGTTAACATATATAAATAAATGTTAAGTTTAGGGATTTAGGGAATTAGAGGAATCCTTGTGCCATTAGTGATGCGACGATATTTCCAAATGACGGCTAACTAGTTCGCTAGATTGTTCTTTTAGGTGTTAGAGTGGTAAAAATACCACTTACTAGTTCGTCGGCTTGAAATCGGGCAAGTTGTGTAAGTTGCGACGTAGTACCGGAAGCTTGTGTTTCGGATATCCCATTGATATCCCTAAGCTTATTTAGGATATATAACCTTATATACAAGTCTTACAATCTTTAAAATGCTGAATTTAGTGTTGCGGACATTTTATTTTGTTACTGTTTAGAGCGAAACGGACAAATTGTATTTTTGTGCGTTTACCCGAAAGTTAAAGTGTTTTACACCTTAGTGTCCCTAATTAGGGATTTTTATTTGTATTTCAACTATAAGATGCTTTCACGCCATTCGTCGCTCGTTCGGACAGTTTTTGAAACTAGCTTGCATGAATAGCATGTTCCGGTGAATAGTGTTTTCAGCATTTTGCTAACATATTTGGACGTAGTTGCAGTTTTCTCACGACGCGGCGATTGTATTGATATTGTTTGAAATATTTAACCATGTCCTATGATTGCTAGACTTTACACGACCTAATCATGAATTAAATAAATCGTAACAAACGCAATTAAATGTTAAATTAATTGGTTAAGTTGTACGGAATTACCATGATTTTTGCCGGTTGTCACAGGAGGTCCCGATACAAAACTTGGATTCGACAAATCCAAGGTGACTTGTTTCAAATGCAAGAAAAAGGGACACTTTAAATGCGAATGTCCAAATCATGAAGTGGATGACAATGTAAACCCGTTTCATGATGACTACTACCGCAAAGCCGTCTATCACAGAAACAAAGAACAACCGCCAAACTTCAACCGACCACAGATTGAAGATGGGTCAGCGAAAGATAAAAGTCATGCATTGGTGGTTACACAAGATGATGAGGGTTTAATTGGAACAAGATGGTGTAGCTATGCTGGCAGAGATAGTCGAAGAGCCGGAATTGGTAGGTGAAGCAGTGGTCGAGGAAGCAATTAAAGAAACAGAACCGGATGTTCAAGAACAAGAAGAAGTTCTTTTCACGGCTAACTACGATGCTTATGATGAAGAACCGGAATGTTGTGAATGATGATTTGTATTATGGTTTTAAAACTATTATCCCTTCTGAATTGATTAGTTCTTTTGTAGGTTTGTTCGAGACGCAAAGAAATATTAAAGAATGGAAGAGAATGTCACACCCCCAAAATCCACACGCGGAGTATCACCGCTTGGAGGCGTGACTGACCAGGATCCAGCCACCAATCATATTGAACTAGTAGATAAGTAAACATAATTCAACAAACCAATATGAAAGGTGTTCAAAACCAAAGCATAGTTAAATGTTTAGCGGAAGCAAAATTTGTAGAAGAAACCATAGCAAGCATTAAATATGAAATAAGGTAAAGTCTAAAGCATGGCAAACATCGCCATGTCCCACAACGACCGTTCCTCCCTGTGCAAGCTCCATGGGTACCTAATGACCTGCAAGGCATGTAGCAACGAATCAACAACAAAGTTGAGCGAGTTCACAGTTGGTTGTTTGGTTAACGTATTCATTTCATAAATCGTATGTATTCGTTTTGTAAACCATGTATCGCGTTAATCCTTGCTGCCAGTCCAGGCATGCGTGCGATGATTAGTGGGGGCTTCCCATGTGTTACAAGACCACGCGTATCGACTGCTACGAAAATATAATAAGTGCCCTAAGTCAATGTCTATCAGCATTGACCCTTTGCCCATAGTCCATTAGTACACGCCCGTCCGACTGGCACGGTGTGAGGTTTGTTAAACCTAATAGCGCTATTAACTAATGACCCGCTCGCCCTAGGCCTCGGGGATTAAGTCGATAATTGAGGGACTTCCTTTGATAGAGGTGATGGTCTTAAGATCGTGTACGTAGGCTTTACGTACGTGCCCTTCAATCCGAGGACAGTAGTAAGTATAACTGTACGTAGGTTTTACGTACGTGCCCTTCAACCCAAGGACAGTAATAATTAGTTTAATAGTTGTATGAGTAGTTATCCAATCCCATTCCCAACCCCTGGGAATCCCATGCCTTGGCTAGTGTGAACTCACCTTGGTTTGCTCGGCAGATTACACAGAAAGGTCAGGTCTAGAAGCTAGTGGTCACCCACGTCCTAACATGGTTATCATACATGTCAGGTTTAGGTTCAAGTAAAGTACGTATGATTACACATAGGTAGCAGAGCATGTACACAAGTTGATCATGGCAGCACATAACACACGTTAACACCTTAACAGTAACAGTCAAGCACTCATCATGTCTAACTTGTACGATCCGAGAGTAATAGCCCCAAAAACAGTCGGCCTAACATGTTGTGCGGTCGGCACAGCCTTGTGCGACCCACATCATGTTGTGCGACTCAGATAAATACCCGGCCCAAAAAAGTCAAAAGCCCAAACATACAATTACACGGCCCAATCTAACAACATACAAAAGTCTTGTGCGATCCGAATGATCTTGTACGACCCGGATAGCTTGTGCGATCCATTTGGGTTACCCACTTAACTGAATTAATAACTAACAGACCTATATATACTAACTGAGTTAATTACTTAACAGCATTACATACATCACCGAAGCACATGCATAACGTAACAGAGTTAACCAAAGTGAATACTTAACTGAGTAACCAATTTAAATCAGTTGGGCCGAAAACTCTTCAGCCGAAATCACCTAGTTAACGAAATCAGAAGGTGATTTCATTGGTTGTGTGTTTTCGTTGGGTATCATGATCATCAACAGCAACAGTTACAATTTTCCCAAAATCCTATCATTCTAACAGGTACTTCGAATATATCATACATAACATGATCATTTACTAAGTAGTCAACGGCACATGACAAGTTGTCAGATTATCACCATCATGCTAAACCAAAAGAAATCAAAGTTGCAAACAAATAAACCTTATGCTTTCTGACAAACTCATGTGCATATATTAATGCAAAGCCGATCATGTGGTTATCATTCATTTATTCAATTGGCTTCTCATCATCAATATTCAATAATGTCTACCTATAGTGGCCGACAACCACTCATCACATATATTCAATTAATGAAACCCTCAACATGAAATCATATCATCCCATCAATATACAGTAGCCGACAACCTTATGCAAGTCATGTGCTCATCATCATCAAAATCGTTATTCAATATTTGCAGGTTAATATAATCATTTACGGCATGCACATAATAGAACCATATCATTCATTCAGATTCACCCTTTCAAAATCACAAGTATTCACATAACCATCAAGTAAGCAACTTAAGAAATCACATCTGATTATTACGCACTAACCGAGGTGGAAGAAAAATAATGGATTAATCGCTAAGGAAAGCTTCGGGAACTTCAAACAGCCGTCACACCAGGAAAGATCTCTAGGGTTTTCGGTTGTGGTGATGAGTTTCACGAATGAAACAGTTTTGTGAGATATAACTCACGTAACAGGGTTGGGCCCTTAACTGGGCTTCGGCGTATTTGGGCTTGGCGAAACAGACTTCTGTTTCGTCGAGATGTATATGGCGAAACAGTTTATGTTTTTCTAATATAACAAGTCTCAAGTCATAATATCAATCCCATACATGCAACAATCACAATACAATACGTCTCATTATAACACGTACATGTACAGTTACAAGTCAAACAACCAAACAGTCAAAGTCAACGTGCAATAAATACGAAAGTGAAAGTCGGAAACTCGAGTTGTCACATTATCCCCAACTTGAAAGAAATTTCGTCCTGAAATTTAGCATGCGGTTACTGAGGAAGCTAGTAGTGTTGCGTAGTTTTACTGGTTTTCCTGGGGTGTCACATCATCCCCCCGTTGATTTGGAATTTCGTCCCGAAATTCTGTAGTAGCTTCAGCCTCAGTAGTGGTTGCATTGTTTCTGAATAACTGGGGATACTTGAGTTCCATTTGGTCTTCACGCTCCCAAGTGAACTCTGGGCCGCGACGGGAGTTCCAACGAACTCGTACAAGAGGGATTCTCGTGTTCTTGAGGACCTTAACATCCCGGTCCGTGATTTCAACTGGTTCCTCGACGAACTGCAACCGCTCGTCGATAGTGAGCTCCTTCAAAGGAACTATGAGGGTCTCATCTGACAGACACTTCTTCAGATTCGACACGTGGAAAATGTTGTGAACTGCACTGAGTTCTGCTGGTAAATTCAGTCTGTAGGCCACTTTGCCTATTTTCTCTAAGACTTCGAATGATCCAACGTATCGTGGATTGAGCTTGCCTCGTTTGCCAAAACGAACCACACCCTTCCAGGGTGAAACTTTGAGTAGCACTCGATCCCCAACCTGGAACTCGAGTGGTTTCCTGTCTTTATCGGCGTATGCTTTCTGACGGTCGTGAGCTGCCGCCATGCATTGTCGTATTTGAGCAATCTTTTCAGTAGTATCAACTACCATTTCTGGACCTGTGTTTTGACTATCACCCACCTCTGCCCAACAAAGAGGTGACCGGCATTTACGTCTGTACAATGCCTCGAATGGAGCGGCTTTAATGCTGGTGTGGTAGCTGTTGTTGTACGAGAACTCCACTAACGGGAGATGTTTTCCCGGCCGTTGCCAAAATCGATTACACACGCACGAAGCATGTCTTCTAGAGTTTGAATAGTGCGTTCAGACTGCCCATCCATCTGAGGGTGATAAGCTGTGCTCATGTCTAAACGAGAGCCAAAAGATTTGTGCATTGCTTGCCACAGTTCTGAAGTAAAACGTGCGTCACGATCAGAGATAATGGAGGTTGGCACCCCGTGCCTTGAAACCACTTCCTTAAGATAGATGTCTGCTAAGGTAGAGAACTTGTCTGTTTCCTTAATAGCCAAGAAATGTGCAGACTTTGTGAGTCGATCCACGATCACCCAAATAGTATCATTTCCGCGCTGAGATCTAGGTAAGCCAGTAACAAAATCCATGGAAATTTGTTCCCACTTCCATTGTGGTATCTCAGGTTGTTGGAGTGGGCCTGATGGTTTCTGATATTCCGCTTTAACTCTCGCACAAGTCAAGCACTTGTTAACGTAAGTGGCTATGTGAGCTTTCATGCTAGGCCACCAATATGTAGTTCTGAGGTCGTGGTACATCTTATCTGAACCAGGATGTACTGAGTAGCGAGACTTATGAGCTTCTTCCATTACAAGCTCGCGTAAGTTGCCGTAGAGTGGGACCCAGATGCGTCCTGTTACATAGTAGGCGCCGTCTGTCTTTTGTTCTAACCGTTGCCTTGAGCCGCGCAGAGCTTCAGCCCTGACGTTTTCTGGTTTCAATGCTTCTACCTGAGCATCTCGTATCTGTGAAGGAAGACTAGACTGAATAGTGAGTTGCAACGCTCGTACACGCCTAGGTGTAGTATCCTTTCGACTGAGGGCGTCGGCCACCACATTGGCTTTGCCCGGATGGTATTTTATAGCACATTCGTAATCGTTCAGTAGTTCGACCCATCTACGTTGTCGCATGTTCAATTCTTTCTGCTTGAATATGTGCTCGAGACTCCTGTGATCGGTGTAGATGGTTCATTTAGTGCCATACAGGTAATGTCGCCATATCTTGATCGCAAAAACAACAGCTCCCAGCTCTAAATCGTGTGTGGTGTAATTCCGTTCGTGAATCTTAAGTTGGCGCGAAGCATAAACAATGAATTTATCCCGCTGCATCAAAACACATCCAAGACCCTGTATAGACGCGTCGCAGTAGACTACAAAATCGTCCGTGCCTTCAGGCAATGAGAGGATAGGTGCGCTACAAAGTCTATCCTTTAAGTGCTGAAACGTTGTTTCCTGTGTATTACCCCAACGATAAACAACACCTTTCTGTGTCAGTAATGTGAGCGGCTGTGCAATCTTTGAGAAGTCTTTGATGAACCGTCTGTAATAACCCGCCAAACCCAAGAATTGGCGTATTTCTGTTGGTGTGCGAGGTGCAGGCCAGTTCTTGATCGAATCTACCTTGGATGGATCAACATGAATCCCATCCTTGTTTACCACGTGGCCTAGGAAGTGGACTTCACGAAGCCAGAATTCGTATTTTGAAAACTTAGCGTACAGCTGTTCCGTTCGAAGGAGTTCCAAAATAAGTCGTAAGTGCTGCTCGTGTTCCTCCTGACTCTTCGAATAGATCAGGATGTCGTCGATGAAAACAATGACGAACTTGTCAAGATAAGCTTTGCACACCCTGTTCATAAAACCCATGAAAACCGCAGGCGCGTTTGTTAGCCCGAATGGCATGACTAGAAACTCGTAGTGGCCGTAGCGTGTTCTGAATGCTGTTTTGGAGACGTCCTCATCCCGGACTCTCAGTTGGTGATATCCTGACCTCAGGTCAATCTTTGAGTAATAGCTCGACCCTTGAAACTGGTCGAATAAGCCGTCGATACGTGGAAGAGGATAGCGATTCTTCACAGTCACCTTGTTCAGTTCGCGGTAATCTATGCACATACGGAAGGTACCGTCTTTCTCCTTCACAAATAATACTGGAGCTCCCCAGGGCGAAGAGCTGGGGCGAATGAAACCCTTTTCCAAGAGTTCTTGCAGTTGCTTAGACAGTTCTTCCAGTTCCGTTGGAGCTAAGCGATAAGGTGCTCGAGCTATGGGTGCTGTTCCTGGAGCTAACTCGATCTGAAATTCGACCTGGCGATGAGGCGGTAGCCCAGGTAACTCTTCAGGAAAAACTTGAGGAAAAACGCGTACTACAGGAATATCCTCAATCTTTTTCTCTTTCTTCGATGTATCAGTAACGAGTGCTAAAACAGCTGTGTGGCCCTTTCGCAAACACTTCTGAGCCTTCAAGAAGGAGATGATGCCACTCACGACACCACTCTTGTCGCCTTGAACTTTGAGAGGTTCTTTACCAGTACGGGGAATGCGAACAATCTTCTCTTTGCAAAGAATCTCTGCTCGATGTTGAGGTAGCTAATCCATACCAATAATGATGTCGAAACTATCACAACGTTGGGGTTATCCCTAGCATCACCACTGGCAACGACCCCTGTTGCACTGACCACTGTGGTGCCTGTTGCATCTATTGCACTTTGGGTGATTTCCTCGATATCCACCCTGCCCTTGACTACCAGACGACTGCTGACTGGGGCTCTGGTAGTTATCTGTCTTTCACTGCTGTGCCTAGGACTGAACCGAAGTTGAACCCTTGCTGGAGGTTCCATCCCATTTTCGCTTGTTATCACTGGGAATAGCAGAGGTAGTAATAGTAGTGGTAGCACCGATATGTTTAGGCAGCCTGTTCTGTTCCACTGCCTGGTCTGTGAGACGATGAGCAAAACGAGTAACATCCTGGATGGTAGCAAGGTTGGCAGAAGTCACATGACTTTGAATCTCTGGTACTAAGCCTTTGAGGTACAGCTCAATGCGTTTGATGGGAAGATCCACCATAGTTGGACATAACACTGCCAGTTCGTTGGATCGTTTCGTGTACGCTTCTACCTCTGGTCCCGTCATCTTCAGGTTAAAGAACTCCACTTCCAGCTTGTGGATGCCATCACGACTACAATATTCACGTTTGATCAGTTCCTGAAAATCATTCCATGGGGTGGCATTAGCAGCCGCCAGCCCCAGCATCTGAACTTGCGCGTACCACCAAGTTAGCGCAGTGCCTTCGAGAGTATCAGTGGCGTACTTCACCCTACGAGCCTCAGGGCATTCACACATATCGAAGACCGATTCGAGCTTCTCGAACCAGTGGAGGAGTCCAACGGCCCCTTCAGTGCCACTAAAAGTAGTAGGACGACAGTCCATGAAAGTTTGGAACGTGCACACAGGTGGCTGAGCGTGTTGACCTGTCGTGTGTGTAAGAGTAAACCTACTTGAGCACGAGTGTTGGTTTACGAGAGTAGGATCTAAAGATCCTAGAGTAAGTGGTGATGGCAGGTTACACCTCCTGCCTGGGCAGCTGCGGGTGCTGCAGTAACTTGTTCAGTGATCGAAGCCGCCAACTGGGCTTGAGTTAGGTTAACGCGTCCACTCATGATCTTGATAGCAAATATGACATAAGTGAGAGAAGTTCGCGAGTAGTGCGATGACAGAAGAGAGTAAGCACACATGTGTTCAAACAACTGTAGCTATACTAACTAAGCATATCATGAGCAAAGTTCTATGCAATTCTAGCAAGTAGGTAATAAAACATATACCATATTACCTAGGATGTTGAGTCTTGCACGTGGAGCGAGGCGTCGTTGTGGATCGTTGAGCACTGTTCTGGTTATAGTCTGGTTTTAATAAAAACGTTTTCCCCTTATTAAAACCGAGTTCTCTATAACCAATGGCTCTGATACCAATCTGTCACACCCCCAAAATCCACACGCGGAGTATCACCGCTTGGAGGCGTGACTGACCAGGATCCAGCCACCAATCATATTGAACTAGTAGATAAGTAAACATAATTCAACAAACCAATATGAAAGGTGTTCAAAACCAAAGCATAGCTAAATGTTTAGCGGAAGCATAATTTGTAGAAGAAACCATAGCAAGCATTAAATATGAAATAAGGTAAAGTCTAAAGCATGGAAAACATCGCCATGTCCCACAACGACCGTTCCTCCCTGTGCAAGCTCCATGGGTACCTAATGACCTGCAAGGCATGTAGCAACGAATCAACAACAAAGTTGAGCGAGTTCACAGTTGGTTGTTTGGTTAACGTATTCATTTCATAAATCGTATGTATTCGTTTTGTAAACCATGTATCGCGTTAATCCTTGCTGCCAGTCCAGGCATGCGTGCGATGATTAGTGGGGGCTTCCCATGTGTTACAAGACCACGCGTATCGACTGCTACGAAAATATAATAAGTGCCCTAAGTCAATGTCTATCAGCATTGACCCTTTGCCCATAGTCCATTAGTACACGCCCGTCCGACTGGCACGGTGTGAGGTTTGTTAAACCTAATAGCGCTATTAACTAATGACCC
Organism: Helianthus tuberosus; assembly: GCA_030545235.1. Taxonomy (NCBI): domain Eukaryota; kingdom Viridiplantae; phylum Streptophyta; class Magnoliopsida; order Asterales; family Asteraceae; genus Helianthus; species Helianthus tuberosus. The sequence continues at coordinate 62,876,391 of CM060429.1, read as the reverse complement.
GCTCGCCCTAGGCCTCGGCGATTAAGTCGATAATTGAGGGACTTCCTTTGATAGAGGTGATGGTCTTAAGATCGTGTACGTAGGCTTTACGTACGTGCCCTTCAATCCGAGGACAGTAGTAAGTATAACTGTACGTAGGTTTTACGTACGTGCCCTTCAACCCGAGGACAGTAATAATTAGTTTAATAGTTGTATGAGTAGTTATCCAATCCCATTCCCAACCCCTGGGAATCCCATGCCTTGGCTAGTGTGAACTCACCTTGGTTTGCTCGGCAGATTACACAGAAAGGTCAGGTCTAGAAGCTAGTGGTCACCCACGTCCTAACATGGTTATCATACATGTCAGGTTTAGGTTCAAGTAAAGTACGTATGATTACACATAGGTAGCAGAGCATGTACACAAGTTGATCATGGCAGCACATAACACACGTTAACACCTTAACAGTAACAGTCAAGCACTCATCATGTCTAACTTGTACGATCCGAGAGTAATAGCCCCAAAAACAGACGGCCCAACATGTTGTGCGGTCGGCACAGCCTTGTGTGACCCACATCATGTTGTGCGACTCAGATAAATACCCGGCCCAAAAAAGTCAAAAGCCCAAACATACAATTACACGGCCCAATCTAACAACATACAAAAGTCTTGTGCGATCCGAATGATCTTGTACGACCCGGATAGCTTGTGCGATCCATTTGGGTTACCCACTTAACTGAATTAATAACTAACAGACCTATATATACTAACTGAGTTAATTACTTAACAGCATTACATACATCACCGAAGCACATGCATAACGTAACAGAGTTAACCAAAGTGAATACTTAACTGAGTAACCAATTTAAATCAGTTGGGCCGAAAACTCTTCAGCCGAAATCACCTAGTTAACGAAATCAGAAGGTGATTTCATTGGTTGTGTGTTTTCGTTGGGTATCATGATCATCAACAGCAACAGTTACAATTTTCCCAAAATCCTATCATTCTAACAGGTACTTCGAATATATCATATATAACATGATCATTTACTAAGTAGTCAACGGCACATGACAAGTTGTCAGATTATCACCATCATGCTAAACCAAAAGAAATCAAAGTTGCAAACAAATAAACCTTATGCTTTCTGACAAACTCATGTGCAAATATTAATGCAAAGCCGATCATGTGGTTATCATTCATTTATTCAATTGGCTTCTCATCATCGATATTCAATAATGTCTACCTATAGTGGCCGACAACCACTCATCACATATATTCAATTAATGAAACCTCAACATGAAATCATATCATCCCATCAATATACAGTAGCCGACAACCTTATGCAAGTCATGTGCTCATCATCATCAAAATCGTTATTCAATATTTGCAGGTTAATATAATCATTTACGGCATGCACATAATAGAACCATATCATTCATTCAGATTCACGCTTTCAAAATCACAAGTATTCACATAACCATCAAGTAAGCAACTTAAGAAATCACATCTGATTATTACGCACTAACCGAGGTGGAAGAAAAATAATGGATTAATCGCTAAGGAAAGCTTCGGGAACTTCAAACAGCCGTCACACCGGGAAAGATCTCTAGGGTTTTCGGTTGTGGTGATGAGTTTCACGAATGAAATAGTTTTGTGAGATATAACTCACGTAACAGGGTTGGGCCCTTAACTGGGCTTCGGCGTATTTGGGCTTGGCGAAACAGACTTCTGTTTCATCGAGATGTATATGGCGAAACAGTTTATGTTTTTCTAATATAACAAGTCTCAAGTCATAATATCAATCCCATACATGCAACAATCACAATACAATACGTCTCATTATAACACGTACATGTACAGTTACAAGTCAAACAACCAAACAGTCAAAGTCAACGTGCAATAAATACGAAAGTGAAAGTCGGAAACTCGAGTTGTCACAGAGAATGAACCTGAGAAGAAGCAAGTCGAGGAGATAATAGATGTGAACCAGGAGATGACAGCTGAATACTTGGCGAAGATTGCCAATCAAGCTATGATGGCAGATCTTAAAGAGGTAGCTAACCCAGCTAAATCAGCTCAGTCAGAGA